>JTDE01001831.1:77173-94692 GCA_014338405.1 Paragonimus skrjabini miyazakii | reverse complement strand
TTAGTCTTCTCTCATTAATTTTCAGCCTCCTTAGTAACGTTTTCTTCTAGGATATTCTACGTCACTGTTGAGGTGAACGGCGGCCCGAGCCACAGTACCTTTTGGTCAGGCTCATGGTTGTTATGATGATGATGATGATTGAGTTGATCACAGTAGCGGTGTCCGTGTCGGAAACTCGTTCTAGACACATGTTTTGTTAAAGAAAGAGTGAGAATGAGAACGTCTTGTGTTCGGTGCTCGTCTGATCATTTTCTCTGGCCCGATATCCAATCGAAACAACGAAATATGATAAACGCTATGCGATCAATGAAGTTAATAGCGAAAAGGTTTGGTCAAAGGTGTCCACTTCCACCTTTGGATTCCCTAATTCTCATTGACGACGTCATTAAGCTTGGTGTAATTCAACTCTGATGAGGTACTGTCAAACGGCGTACGAGGAATATAAACATGCGCTCCATTAGGCCTACTGTTTGGCGTAAACAACTGTAGTCAGCTGGGGCCAATCAATTCATATCCTGGTCGCGCACTCCTCTTTAACGATCGTGTGTGCCTGAAAGTTAAGAGGTTAGACAGACGTAGATTTACACTAACAATGCGGGAACCCTGTATATAACGCTCTCTGCCTCCGCAGTAGATACTCAGGGGGACATTCGGACGTGAGCAGTTGTACGAGACAGGCTATCTGAACCAGGAGGTGACGTCACGATTGTTTTTCCTGTTACTGACCGAACCAGTTCATTTTCTACCTTGAGGGAACTCCGGTAAATGGAATGTTTGTTAGTGTCTGTTGGTAGAGGTGGTTGCCTCGCACTTGATTACAGCTTTTCATCGAAGTAGTATTCTCAGCCAGCCCCTATCGGATGGGAACACTAGACTCGACTTCCTCCTTGTCAGAGCTCGAGGTATTGTATATCTTTGCCACAACTACGATTTGAACTTCAATTCACGTTCATTTGGGCAACCGTGTTGGTCACTTCCTCATGTGCCTTATATGACTCCCTTGTAAGTAGCCAGTGCTTTGCTCAGAAGTTTAATGTTTTCGATGTTTTCAACTGGACTGCGATGTAATGATTTAGGGTAATCGATTGCAGTTTGCGCAACGCTCACTATCTCCTGTCGAAGAGGTTGAACAAACCGAGCTTTGCTCACAAGCGGTTTCGGTATGACAATTTGATCTTGTCTAACATAAGATCAATGGCGCAGTGGTCAACACGGTTGCTTCCTGATAGTGTGGCTGGAATCATACTCCTTGCTACAGCTAGAACATACACTACTGACGAGCTTTAATAAGAACGAATGTCGAATATGGTAACTGTTTCCGAAGGCGGTTCGCCCAAAAGTCTATGAGAGTGCGAAAGATGTGATCAGTTGTGAGTGTGGCTCAATTCGTATTATCCACAATCCATTACTACTAATCAGTAATGAGAATACGGCTCGACAGCTGTAATGCTTTTTGTGATTTCAACTTCGAGAGATGCCTTAATCATGTGGGCCATTAATTGCAGTTAGCAGGTCAGTTACTGTGTCCCGAGACGATTGGGCAATCTGAGCATTACTCATGAGAGAATGCTGCTGAACGTTCACGTTCGTTAATTTAGTCGTGTCAAATGTGAGGCGGTCAACACGATTGCCTCGTGGAAACGTGGCGGGGTTTCGACTGCCGGTCCCTGGGAAGGATGTACACTGCATGTGTTCTGACAAGAACGAAACTCGAGTTTGGGGCTTCTTTTGAAAAGGGGCTGGCTGTAATGTCCATCGGAGTTTGGAAACTGCGACCAAATGGAGTTGATGCACAAGTTATGCGAGCTAAGTTTTCTTGATGTTTAATAGTAATGCCCACTTTATCTTGTACGGACACAACACCCTTCTTTACAGTCGTTATTATTACATTACAGTTATAGTGTTGACAAATAGCTGAATATGGAGCGAAGGTACGTAGTATAAATATCGTTCGTATATGACCGCATCCGGCTGACTCATCCGTCGTTTAGGAGGCTCGGTGATTAATCAAACTCTTTCCCGGAGAAAGAACCCTACCTGCAAGATGTCCATGTCATCTGATTCGTGAATTAACTCTCAGCTTTGAGCTTTCATTCTTTGCGCCTACGGCTAACGATGAGGGGACCTGGCCTATTTTCACTGCTGAACCATCTTTCTTCACGTGACGCATTCACTCAGTCTCTCCGTTTATGTTGCCTGTATGTGACATTGGTGTAGCGAAAATCGTTCTTACTCCTCCTGGGATGAATACCCATTTCATGCCACTTGCAGTGGTCTGAGGTGATCTTTCATGAATATTGATTCAATCTGTCCGGGTGATTCTGCATTCCTTGTTGACATGTTAGGAGTCTTTCCACTCAGAAGTGGTCCTTTGTGAGGTACTTTTCATGGTGAAACGAGGCGTACTGTATATCTACACGTGGTATACACCCTTAGGCATGGAGTGTGCATGACGTTTTATAGTCCATATCCCATGTGGGTCGGTCATGTCGGCTACAGAATAAATGAGATACACCAGATGGCATCATTTAGCCTACTCGGACCTAGAACAAAAAGGTTATTACATGGCTTTTTGCACGTTTATGTTCACTGTTCACTTTCTGAATGGCCACACATCAAAGGCTATCCTCGTGGTCTACCTCAAGTCACCGATCAGTTATGTGTTCTTTGCTGTATATCACATTTTCGGTTGGCTATTTGGACTGACAAACCACAATTTGATTTTTGGAAGTAGGATGCAATAGTATGATTTTAGATGACTGACGATTCAATAGGAGCATAAGCGTTTGCACTATATACTCTTGGCTAAAATGGACAGAGGGATTCACAACATTCCGCCCTTTTGACACGTTTCATGTTCGTGTTTACACTCGCTTCTTCGTGACTTGTTCCTTTTACTGATTAGTTTTCATTACTGACCCACGTTTACCATACGGTTTCGCTTGACAAACCACCATTTCCCAAGCATTATACACGATTGAACAACAAGATTAATAGCACAGTAATCATTGTTTGCTTAAAAAGGACAGAGCTTTTACTCTTGTATTTAATAATACCGAGCTGGTTCACAAACATTGCACCAACATGTCGTTCCGTTTGGTTGAAAAGCTCTGAAATGTATTCTCATTTTGTCTGCTGCAGTACATTTGAGAGCGTCAATCTCAGATGCCGGTAATTCCATATTCCCAGGAAACATTTCACTTATTTGATCTCAAAGATCTATAGCGTGAGGTGACTTGATCATCGTTATGGGGCCACCTCAGTTGAACCGGGTGTTATCACCTTGGGCTATGTGGTAATTTTAACTGGGCGATTTTTCACGTAACCGTTCCTGTAGTAAGTTTTGTCTTGAGCTACTGCAAGTCCAGCATATTTCCCCGTGCTGATCAACACGATAGACTGAACTGACATCACCTTATTGTGTTGTGACGCTCAGGTCACCATTGAATCGCTCACTCACGAACGTACTTTTTCATTCAACATCCCGAGGTTGAAAATCGTAAACTGTCAGTCCGCCATCCGTGCTTCAACCGCTCTTTAAATGTTTTGGTCGTTATCGGTCAGCAAGCCGAACTCCACCGAATCGTCTCGTGTCAGATGGACAATTACAGTCAAGTTGAACATCACTCATATTCCATCGCTCAAACTTGAATCTAGCACTTCTTTTCGAAGGAGACTGGCTGAAAAGTCTTTCGAAATGCAAAGATTGCGATGGAGTGTGTGACGTTTAACTTGGACTTATCCAATTTCCTGTCTACTCATCAGTAATCTAAAATATCACCTTGCAGGTTCAATGAAGTCGAAGATTTGGACACGTCTCGGAAGTCTTAATCATGAGGTCATCGTCTGGAGTTAGCAAGACAGTTGTCGCCTCTTTCGCCCCCTTGATCACTACTCACAGGCAAAAGTGGTTGAACGTTCACATGCAGCAGTGTATTCATGCTTACTGTGAGGTCAGTAGCGCAGTGGTCAACCTCATGAAAGCATGGCCGGAGTTTTGCTGTAGGTCACAGCTAGGACATGCACTATTGACGGGTTCTAATAGGAACAAAACTCTAGTCTAGTGCTTCTCTTCGTAGGTGACCAGCTGGAAAGTTTGTATGAGCACGAAGGCTACGATCAAGTGTAATTGATGTTCAACTTGAAGCTAACCAACTTCCCACTTATTTATCACTGATCTATTAAAAGTAATACACGGAGTTAAGTGAGAAATGGTCAGTTGCCTGTTTTCATCGAAGGTTCTATGAACGAAGCAAACAAAAACCTACAATATCAGATTTCTTTATATGCTCCGATTTGTAATTGACATTCAATCTGTGCACGTCCGTTAAAATGCAGCAAATCTGAGAAAAAGCAATGCATTTCAGGTGCATGTCTGACCCATACGGTTTGAGCGATACAAATTTTCCTTTTTTGTCCCGTCGTGCACTACCTACTGATGGTTCGCTACATGCGTGCGTTGGTATCTGGCATACCAGGAAGAATGATATCGTCTTCTTTGAGTATTTGTGCACTCATTTGTTGTCAAGCAATCATCAACCTGGTACGATGAAGCTGTGGCTTAATCCGCCGTCCATCATAACCATGCTGAAAGATTATATGAAGATAATATTTTATCGGAAGAGGAGGGAAACAAGTCGAATAGAATAAACTAAAACAAGAGTAATGTAGTGGACGTAGGCATGCCATTGACTGCGGCACGTTATTATGTTGTATCGCGTTTTCAACCAACGATTTGGGTGATCACGTGGTATCTAACCGGACATGCGACGCTCACAGACTGTGCTCATCTGAACCATGTTGTTGTTTGACCATCCTGGGGTGTTACCCAGCTGTCACCGGTCTTCGTGCGACACCAGGTGCAGTTAACCATGGCCTCTCACACGGAGCACGTGTTAATCGCAGATTGTAGTTTAGGTTTTTGACGAATTGGTCATGCACCTGAAGTTGTTGGAAACACACACCAGCGAATGTTTGCATTGCTCACATGATCATCTCACTCAATATAAGCTCAATGATAAGCACAACGGCGGTCAACCCACAAATTTATTCGCACATTTGTTCCGAATAAATCGGGTTTTTTTGGTTACAGATTGTAAAAATGCCCCCCCATTCAGCGGTGACCAGACTTGTTTACAAAGGAAGAGCTCAGAAGACGGTTCGAGTATCCAATTCGAAGACAGCCTTTAGTTCTAAAACTATCACAACTCTTAGTTGCTCATATGAGTATCAGTGCTGGAAGACCCTTCCGAGGAAAGTGTGTGGTCAATTCGCTAACAGTCAGGTCAAAACCTTGCCCGTTCTTCACGCATTTTGTTCGAAAAGCTGACGCATTAAGCCAGTGATCAACTCGGATGCTGCAGGGGCACGACTGATGCGTCTGTGGGCATCGCAGACTTCAGATCCTATTTTGAAAGCAGAAATAACCACCGATAAGCACCGATCACATGGTACCTCTCTATTTTCCGGAAGATTGTCGCCAGCCCTCACAGCAATTTTTCATCATCACCTTTGAAAATAGGGAAGTTCGGGGATCTGAACCAGGGACCTTGTTGCGTTTCAACGAAGCCATTTCTGCCTCCGTCCGTGAACCGTATAAAACAATGTAACTGACCATTAGGACTTCATCATCCCTACAATCCGGTTCAAGCTAGCTGGGATGTTCCTGAAAATGTTCACTTCGCCTGTCAGATTTGTACCACTGGTCGGTGGTAACTAAACCACATCTTTTTGATATTGTCTCACTAACACCAGTTCGACGGCCAACACTACCGTGAACCAGAGACGATTGTATTTTTCCATTCCGAGACAAAAAGGCTCATTCCATTTCTTTTCATCGTCCAACAAATTGTTGTTCATGGTCCTTTGCGCAAACTTGTAATCAGCTCGCGTTTTATTTCTCTGTCATCGTTAACTTCAAGGGCAAAGTAATCGAGCGACTCTTAGTTATAAAGGCCACAGACGTGTTAAATACCGGATTCCGTCGCAGTTGAACAACTCCCTCAGGACAGTGAGTTTTCTTAGCTACTGCTGTTTGTTCCCCGGTTTCGTTTGGCTCTCTCACTTGACTCGAACTAGACAGTTTGTTATCTAATATCATCTGGTGGGTTTTTCGTACACACTCAGTTCAGATTTCAGTTATGTCGCATTTATTATCATATGATGCCTAAGCGAATGACAATACAAACTGAGCACAAACATTGCCATGATTTGAGTCCAAACAGTTACTCCAAAATGCGTAGTAGCCTTTAATGTGGTGACACTGCTTCTAACAGTTTTATGGTGGATTTGCTTCTTTGACTGAAGTATTGAAATACGGTGCTCGAGATATTGATATTGCAACTTCTCACCATTTTTAGTGACTTAAACATCACACACCACTCACTTCTTTTCTAAACAAAAACGGCTAGTATGAAAATGTCTGTCACAGTTGTTTCGTTGCGGGCACCGTAGAATGCGTCGTTTTTACCTGAACCACTGTCCTTTGGAGAATACGTCGATGTACTGAATAGACATCATCTTTCTGATTTGACTTGACAGACTTTAACCAATATACTCAATCTTACGGCACATAGACGACTATTCACTTGGATCTAATCCAACAAACATTGCTCGACTGCTGAACTCAGCACGATTACCATTCCAGCTTGATGGCATTTTTCAACGTCAGTATCATTTGAGAGCCCAAGGAAGAAGCACTTGCCTTGACAGTCACCTAGATGTTTGCTCAGACGAATAACAGTGCCACAGTCGTTTATTCGCGTTTCGGAAACGCAGCACACATCAGTGGCTAACCTTGTGATGGCATTCGCCAGACTAGGGTGATTACCAGTTGGATGAAAGCGTGGACATTAACGCGTCCATGCTTTCATCTTGTCTCAGCTTTATAAAACATTGATCACATGGTAACTAGGATGGTAAAAAGATGCGGTGATTAAGTCTAAGGGGTTGGCGGTAATGTCACTGTCGAGCGAGCGGTAACTTATGATGTTTCCCATCCGCTTATAACACGGAAGAAAGTCGAATTGAGATGCTTAGTCCGAGTCCCAGACTCACGTGCCGACCTGTTAGACAATAGAAGATAAGGTTTTTGGGGGACTCACCCTGGATTTTCTACCCATAAGTCCAACCCAGTAGGCACTGCCGGACCCGTTCTGACCAAACACGAAATGACCAATGCAGTATTGTCTAATTCTCTCTACTGCTGCTCGCAGTAAGTTTATTCAAAGCTACTCCAAGCTTTTTAATGGTACCACAGTTTTTTCGATGGAGGTCACGAACAACCGTTGGACCATCGGAGTACTGTTTGTTTGAAGGTACCTCTCTTAAACCCATTCTTTAATCGAAAAGCGGTACCACAATTATGAAAACGGTTGTGCTGTATGATCATCAGATAATTCCTTACTGTCTGAGCACTCGTACACAATCGGTAGTGCGTCGTACAGTCTTATGAGTGTAATTGCTTTTAGTTTGACTACCCCTGTTTACTATGTTTGAAATGATTATACCAGGTAGAACCGAAGTCCCAGTCAGTCTAATCCTCCGGATCAACCCAGTGCAGACGCCTGACCACCACGGCACGATTGCAGAATAGTCTAGTTTTTTCGCACTGTCGACAGTTTGAACTGTGAGAACGTACTTCATACGCACTCAATGTCTAGGTAGTTCGACCAGAGTAGCCGGATGTTTCAAGATGGTTGTACTCGGACACACTGATGCAGCTTTGTACGAGCTTTCAAGTCGTCTTACATTTTTGTTTCCTTAAGTTTGCCAGCTAAGTCGCCTGACGCCGGTCCCACGGAAAGTCGTTTGAAATCTTTGTGAATGAATGGTTCTCAACAATAAGGATATGCAAGCATTTCCGGGTGGCCCACTCAATAATGCGACAGTAGATAGAAAAAGAACAGATTACAGAGCTTATCAACTGCGTACGTAAGATAGTCGATGCAAAAACCTTCAGCAAGTTAGAACTAACTTGGCAGACGAGAAAACAATGCTGTCGTTTCTAGACCTACTCCTACTGGTTGCACATTTTTGTTCAAGTATATTTGGACCATTGTGTTCTGTTAGGGGAAGCGACGACAGACGTTGCAATAGTGGCCGAAAAGCACAGGCAACATCGGATTTCGTAAGCTATGCGATCCTGCACTTGCCACGTAAAGCCTTGGGCCAATTATCCGGATGGACGACATCAACAGAAGGTTGAAGGCTACATTGGCCACCACACTCATCAGACCCCGGTCACATCGAACACGTTTAGAACCAGTTTCGTTACATCGTCAACGTAGACCGTCATACTCTAAGCCTTTCTCAGCAGTAACATGCACTGACCGATGTGAAGAATAAAGGGTTTTATCAATATAAACCATGATGTCATTAAATATCGAGTAGTGCGACTGATCCTTGCAAGGAAACAAGTTCCCATTGCAAACATTGTTGCCTATTTGAAAGAGGGTATATATTTCAACGAAACAGTGTGAAGTACGTCTCACCATTTGAAGGAACACACAAAGACCAATACAGTGTTTATGGTTTTAATCCTTTCAGGTTTTCGTTGGTAACGAAGCAAACTGAACTGGATTTATCCGCTTTTGTTGTTCTAAGCGGAACACCGTTTGTCAGGCGAAGCACAGTGATGCTTTCGTCAACTCATAGACTGACAATGAAACTCACTCTGGCGATGTAAAATGTGTATGAAGTACATACAGTAGTAATGCAATAGCTTACATCACCAAAGCATCCGGAGATATGCAGCGTGATTTGCGGCAACTGCCAGTCACAAAGCCTTCATTGTATACTTTACTGCTCTAAACATCTGGCGTGCGTTCCCTCAAACATTAGGCGTCCAGAGTCTTGGGTCGTCCGACCATGCACAACCTAACGGTCACCTGACGGATTTCATCGTGTAACATGGCTGACATAGTGAACTCTAATGTTGTGTCATATTTGACGGTAGCCTGATAACCCATCAATGATCAAGGACATGTGGTCTCGCCTGAGCACCAATATGTGGGTCGCTGGGTGATCAGTGGTGTCAAGTGAAGGTCAATCAATATTGTTGGTCAGTTTTACTGATGTAAAAGCGCACGTACTCAGTTCTGGCGGTGTAGAGTGAGAACACTGCCGTCTACATTGTAGTTGTATTCCGTGTACATTTAGTAGACCATATTCATTTTTTGTCAAAAGCGTACATTTTTCTTGATTGCTCTCGTGGCAACATGCAAACACTCGATGGAAAAACAAGTATAAGATGTCCAACATTGCTTACCATGCTTCAATGTTAAGATATGCGTTAACTACCCTATCGTTGCGTCCAATTGAGTTGGCTGCCGAAGTGTAATTTCGTCAGTCCGGGTAATCGCTGCCAAAACCATCTCTCTGTTAACCTTTTTCGCCAGCTTTAACACCACATGTTTAAAAATTCCACTCAAAAATAACTCAGTTATCAAAACGTGAAGGGCTAATGTAAAAAATTGTCTGAATTGTTGTGAGGCCGTCCGGCACACGCACACACAGAGTGACGCATTCCACAGACGGTTGCACCCTGCGACGAGCGTGCCATTCATGGCTAACAAGGTCAAACTGTTTGCGTCTTGACGTACTATTAACTGCACCTATTTTTTTTTTACGGTGGACGTACTCAGACAATTTCGACAGCTTGTGGCGTCCAAGTCAGTTTAGGGATGTATTAGATACTGACAAACAAACTACGTTTGTGAATAATGTTTTAGAAAACATGGTAGTCGTACGTTGCCGTGGGAGGGATAGACACAAAATAAGCACTGGTAGGGAAGACAAGTACTATCTGCTGACAACGAAATTTAAGTCTCTTGCTTCGGGTCACAATCTGGGATTCCTAAGTACACTGTACGTAAGTAACAGAGATTTTATGGGACATCTTGTACGTGTACACCTTCTGACGGAGAGGCACATAGAAGCAAGAATGGTTTAGCCGGTGGGACGGTGTTGTGTGTTAGAATCACATGCACGAATGAGTCGATACACATTTAATGTTAGTGTGATGGAAGACTGTCTGTGTCAAAGTCGAGCGATTGACATCCGATTACGGTCTACACATGCGTTCATCTTGGAGTGCGGTCGCCATCCGATAATCTTGTCCTGTGTGGGTTAAGTCGTGTTATGTATGCATGTTGAACTGACCAAATGAGTCTGATTGAACGTTGAGGGCAATCTCTGCAATGGATCCTGAACGTTCCTCAACCGTGTTTCCTGTTTAGGATTTAAATCCCGGGAGCAATATTTCGTTGCTGTATGCGTATAGGTCGTCTGTTATAATCAATATTAAAGACTTCATGTTGTTTGAGTTTAGACATTCACTTTTTGACGTGAGCAAATAGAGTGGTAAACGCAGTACAAAAATATCATGTGGATGTATTCAACAAACGACATGATATCAACAAAGGAAATGAGAACCTGTTTGATAGTCGACGCAATCCGTGAGGACAAGTAGCTTACTTTGCATGTTAACGCATCTGAATCTTGGTTACCTGCCTCCTCCACATTGCGTATCATCAGTTACTACGCGTTAGACTATTCTACCAGATTTTTACTTGATCGTAAAGCTAGTCCAAGATCATCATTTATATTATACTTTGATATCATCCATTTATAGCTGATTTACTGTTAAATGTGTTCACACATTGAGCGAAGCTCCCCCAAATGAGGAACACGGATTAAAAAAAAGATGTAGACGATCGCTGAGGTTACCCTCGACATTTCTAGAAACTCACAGGGCTAACCTTTCGTGTGCGTATTAAGTGATTCATCTCACATGCTGTAACATTTCGGGATGTCTACGTTATCCATGCTCAACAAGGTCAGAGCATGTCTGACTTTCGGTGCACTGCTAACTTTGTGCAGTGGCGACGATGACCTTTTGGTGAGCCGTTGACACGTGACACGCACGCTGTTTGAACTTTAGATAAAATGGGAATGAGTCATGGACGAGAAAACCATACACTGTTGGACGACATCTCTAAGGAAACATGGCAATTTCAAACATCCGAATAGCGCTCCTATATCTTACGAAAATTGTAGCCAACCATTATATGCGCTGTCTTCTCGTGCATTATGCATCCGTTTCCACCTTCCAGAATAAAAATTAACTGTAAATTCGCTGACCGCTTGACCTGGATGCGTGGTTCTAGTTCGGTAACCCCAGTTCGAAGATCATCAGGACTGCCTTTCTTTCTTGTTTAAGACCTTTGTGGTGATGCAAATTACGTTGTTGATGTCACCTCATCTCTTCAGTGTTAGTTATGAGAATAGCTATATAAAATCTTTCCGGTATCTTGAGTAAATCGTTCGTGTGGGTCGTCGATTAGCCTTCCGGCGTAAGTGGATCCCTTCCCAGCTTTCAGTGGTGAACGCGCTTGACATATCTGACAGGAGGTTTGCGGTGGAAAATTCACTATCGCTGTTTTAACCACAGACGATAGTAGTATTGTTCATTTATGATTTTCCAGTATCATTAAGGTACACCTGGTACTAGTTTCAATATTTACGGTTTTATGTGTGCATAGCTCCTACCCATTAATGCTTCGGCCATATCTAGGATTCGATGTTACTCGGTGCGTGTTTACTTCTTCTACATACTTCTGCTGACACTTGACCAGCACCATCTTGTCAACCTGTAACATTACTGATGAGATATCTGCAAATATAACAGCCACAAGTTCCATTTGCCACGTTGCGTTATCCGTGCGATCGAAAAGACGTCCGGTTGTCGCTGAAAGGAAGGTTGTATTAGGATTGTGTACATTCTGTTTTGCTCCATGATTCGGAAACGTGGCCTGTTCGCAGCGAAAGTATAAGCAAACTGGCTGTGTTTGACCATCGTTGTCTCCGCCAGTGAGCCCACATTGAGTGGACTGATCGCATGAACAACACGATCGTTCGCGAGCGCGTACTCCAGAGCGATCAAGGTGCGCGATCTATTGGTCAGCAAATCACGTTGCACCGCCTGTGATGGTTGGGTCACGTACTCCGCATGCCACGTGGTCGTTTGCTGTACCGGACATTATGTTATTGAGACTACCAGCAGTTGAGTGAAACCGTGTGGTGGTCAGGCAACGCCAAGGCCACGAACTTTGAAGACCCTGACTGCTGCACTGAGCAGAGTGGGTAGGTCTCGCCTGCCTGGCTGAGTTCGTCATGACCACTCAAATCGTTGGTTAGAAACGCTATCCGAGATGGCAGGTGCTGCAGTCAATGGCGTACTTGCATTCATATCATTTCTAGTTCTTCCGCTTGCACTTCTCTTTTTAACTGTCAGCCTTGTTAATAACGTTTTTTCCAGGATATTCCACGTCATTTTGCTATGAGCGGTAGCCCAAACCATTGTACTTTCTAGTCCGACTCAAGGCCGCTCTGATGATGATGATGTTCTGTGCTCTTTGTACATTCAGGCGTAAACATCTCTAATCAATCAAGTCTACTTCATGCCCTCACAATTCGCGTTTTCTCCCCTAACCAACACTTCACTTGACTAATAAAAACGAATCACATGACAATGCAGTTGCCATATTTATAATGGGTTTTATGGATTGAACATCACTCATAGTTGATCATAACTCAGTACCAGTGTGAATGAGTGAACGAGTTCAGATGATATGAAGGTAGCATTTTTCTGAACTGTCGGTCCGACGTCATGCTCTCGTCTCTTCTCTGGCTAGTTTTCCTATGAGAAAAAGATGCATTTTTGCTTCCGACCTATACTGCTACCTTGGCGAGGTGGTCGGGCTTGTGTACTGTTCTGATCCGGCGGGCTATGCTGACTAGGACTCCGGTCCTTCCAGGTGCAACCTTGTCAGACAGGCCAAAGGGGAGCAGTCAGACGAAAAGCAGTTACACTCATAGGATTGTATGTCGCACTACTGACCGCGTAGGAGTGCTTAGGTAGTGAGGCACGATCCTATGGGCATACAGCAGAACTATTTTCATAGTTACGGCACTGCTGTCTTCCGTATCAGGAAGAAGGGGGTTAGAAAAGGTACCCTCAAACAAAGAGCACTCCGATCGTCCAACGGTTGACCGTGACCGCCGGCGTATTATCCAATACGGTCGAAAAACATCTGGTATCTCGCAAAAGCCTGATGTAGCTTCGAGTACATCCACTGCGCGCAGCAGTGCTCAGAACGAGACATCAATGTCTTATTCACTGCGCCCTCGGGCTAGGCAAGCCCCTCATTGCCAAGTGAGTCAGACTGTTGAGTCATTGGCTCCGGGTGGGGTCCCCCAGGTTGATTGACCTGTTAAGACAGCTTTTTAAATTGTCAAACTGTTTATGTCGCAGTCGGTGAGAGTGGTGCACTTAGGATGTCATAAACCTCTTCATCTGAGGTGCTGGTTCATTGTTTCTCGAAATTTGTGATGACTTTGTTTAGTGCTTTTCGTTTCAAAATGTTGAGCTTCAGATGCCTTCTGAAACAGGCGAACTAGTGTACGGATAACCTGCTGGTGCTAGCCAGCCTGCTGTTGGATCCAGATGCCTTGCGCTTTTCCCGGCGCCCATCGATATAGGCTTATCAGCAACATCGTAGTAAATTTCATTGGATGAAATTGTATTATATTTGAATCTCAGGTTGTCAATTCTTGTAAACCAACCTGTCGGGTTTGGTTGAATGTGTACACGTGGTGTTTGTACAAACTGCGAGAAATATGCTCAAAGGAATGACAGACAGCTGGATTTCTGTCACGCTTGCCCAACACATTTTTTCGTTCGAAGGTTATTCCCTCAAACTAGACTTCATTTTTCTCCCGTGTATATTTCATTTGTTGTGACATCTAAACTATGTCTAAGCACTTTTTTCATGTGCTTTGACGTTCGTTGGTCGAATGTCCTCACACAACACTTCGTGGTCCGAGATCAGATTTTTTTCTCTTCATCTGGCCACCCATCAAGATTCTAAAGCTCATTCTACTTCTCACAGCGCTGTTCCGCTAGAACTTCTTCGCACTAAGACAACAGCCCTCTGAGATAGGAACGTACCACGTGGAGATGTTGCGTTCATGTATCTGATGAGCTAGCTGGGAGACCGCAACAGTCCAACCTGACAGGATGACACTTGAGTTAACTTTGAAACGAGCTGTCACATTATCTCTTCTCGTCCTCCATAGATAGGCGTTCCGTAACAATAGTCAGTGTAAACTGCTCTTCAAAAGGACTGCCCACTCTCATCAAAGAAATTGCGATAAAGCTGAAACTGAAATTACGGTTATGCACCAGAATTTTTTTTGTCTTCTACCTGACTGTCATTGCCTTGCCTTAGCATATAGCGATTACTGTGTCAACGCACAACTAGGTACGGTTCACTTTGTTCCAAACTGACTGGAGTGTATTCAAAAGAATTGCTGGTCAGTCACAATCTGGCTGTGCACTATCCTGTCTATGATATACTAGGAAATTGTGAGGCTGAAAGTATGGTGGAAGTAGGCATTTTTGGCATTTGGTCATTGTGCCTATTGTAGGGTTGAGTTATCGAACGAGTTTTATACAGCGCAACATTTTTTTTTTGAACATTCCTCATGATGCTGACAGTCGTTTGTGTATGTTTGCATGCTTGCGTAAGATCTTTTTGGTGATATTTCTGCAGCAGCTCGCATACGGTCGTTGCTACTTTTTTTTTGAAAAATACTTTTATGTTATTGAACTAGCTCATCCGGCCCAAATATGTATATTTCATTTGACTTCACCAAGCGCGTCACATGATAGTATGCTAAAGATCGTCACGTAAATCATGTACGTGTTGTGGTCTTTTCTTTGTTTAATCTTTTGTCGTGCTTGTCAATTTCGCTGACGTATTGGGTGAGAATAGACTTTTTTCTTCGGAAATCTGATTTCCTTTATTTGTGTTTGTCAAACGATTCAAGGGTATATCGATACGAGGCTACGTCGCATGCCCCAGTCGTACATTCCTGTCTGTTCATTGTTGTCTTGGTCTTTGTGTGCGGCGGATAATTTCACATAAAATACGTCTCCGCCGCTTTCGGTGTCACGCTTTCCAGTTTGTCCGGTGTTGTGGTTATGTGTATTTTGTATTAACATTTTGAGATGCCTATTTTTTTTAAAGTGTACTTTTATCGTTTTAAAACTTCGCCTCCTTAAAACATGTTTTGTATGTCAGTCGCGGTCACACAACCGTCCGACTCTTTTGAAGTGTGTATGAACTCAGGGTTGTTCACTGGTAATGACGCTGACTACCAGTTTTATTGTTGCATTCCCGACTGCCTCGTTTGCTCTGTTTTAGACCAGAGCAGTCTACATTTGGCTTTCTCTGTTGCATAACAGCACACGTTTTCTAGTGTGTTATCTTAACTTAGCATGTTTGCATGTATACATTCTTCATTCGTTTGTAGACCTATCCGAGGTAATTGCGTTGGGTCACTTGGCTTACGGTTCTGTGAGCCTTCACACAAACTGTAAGATCACGATCACCGTACACGTGATCTTGCTCAAATTGTACATGCATGTCTTCCGGAATCATATCAACCATGTGATTCATTTCGGAAGACAAACTCACTAAGCACTGTTTGTGTTTGCCACGGAATTTTGTGTGTTCGCTTTTTAGATCGCAGATAGTTGTAGAAACCATATATATTATCAAATGAAATTCATGACTATTCAAAGCTTGTTCTTCTGTCCATGTACGTCGACCAGTTTTATTACTGTTTAGTTTACTCATGTCACAATCCAAACTATGAAAGTTTGCAATAGCATTGATGTTGAACACAAGTGCTACCATCATTACAACAACATGTGTCTTTTTTGTAACAAAAACCTGAAAATATAGCTAACAAACAGACATGATCCGGCAACCGGCTGATTCAAAATACATTCCATCGTAAACCTATGTTGTCATGTTGCCAGTAAACTTTCGCTGGGTAGTTTATCGATCACTGAGCGTTATTTTTTTCACGGTTGCTTTTCGGAATTTTTCAGGGTTGACCAATTTAGATAGATACACTGCATTCTGCAATTGTTATCTCTTACAGGAAGACTTGATTATCTAGTGCTGTTCTGGACGTTTTAAAATGTTTCCCGAGAGCGTCAACTTCACTAACTGCACGAGATTTGAGTTCTCTCCCTAATCGTGTTCATCCGCGTGAATGTTTATGCTGTGCAGCTTCGCTGTCAGTTATGTGACAGCCAGTGAAGCATGTAGTAAAGGACATAGAGAGCTTGCACGTGCTGCATTACACTCTTATACTTCGGTTTCAAGACGTATACACCTTGGTACTGATTATTCCGGTATATAAGCATAAAGGCTTTAAAAATTACCCCATTCTTTCCCATTGTTCTATTTTTAATCTACTTCTTTTCATGGTTGTGTGGCCGTTAAGCCTCAGTGTTGTTAATTGATGCCTGTGATGTACAGTACGGAACATCAAGTATTTGCCTCGGGGACAAATCGGCCAAACTGTTTTCAGGTGCGGCTAATGTAATCTGACTTAGATTATGTCCCACTTCTTCTGCCGAGCCCATTGCTCTCGGATTTTGCATTATTACTGTTTGTTTTCCTTGCCACCCTGTTATTAATCTGTCACTAATTACAAAACGATATTCAATTAGTGCAACGCGGTTGTTCGGTGGGAGGGACTACTAGAAATCAAGGTATATTCGACCTTGTTCGCTGTGACTGCTCCTATTTAGTTCTAGATAGCCTGGCGGTATTCAGCTCATAGGTGACCTTGTACTTCGTATAGCAGTGGACGATTTGTAGCGGAAACATCATGAGGATGTCGGTGTTTACACTCTTACCTTGGCTTCTCCATAAACTTGGCTGCTGTTTCCAGGGTTTCGTTTGCAAGGACCCGGTTGTCTTTCATCGTGCCCGTTCGTCTGACGCGCAAAGCGCGTTCCGCAGTTGACAGGTGTATCATTTTGAGTTAATGCATCATAACTCTAGTTGGATGCTAGAATCATAGACTCGCGTCTCCGATACGCAGTACGCATCAAGCTTCAGACTTGAGAAAGTACTTACCGGAGCAGCTTGCTGACCGACTTGTCAGAGAGTGCGGACATTGAAGGCATCACTGTTTACCAGTTGTCTTGGCTTAAAATACAGTTATCGCCCGAAGGCACATGAAAGGCAGAAGACATGGAGGTGCAAAATAGTAGGAGGAAGTTGTGTTGGGTGAATAATGCCACTGTCGGAAGAGCAATAATTTCTGATACTTCCCGGCCGTTTATGCCGCGGAAGGGGGTCATCATCATCACCATCATAGACAACAATACATCAGTGGTTCAAACGGATGCTTAACTGCCACACAACCATGAAGAAGAAGAAACAAACCCTGTTTAAGAAGAGAGAAGAAAAAAGGGAGAGGGTAGGGGACCTAACCCCTAAAAATAGCTACGTCTACATTCAAACATACAACATCAAGGCGCCTACACCTTGCAAATAAACAACCGAGCAGTAAGTGAAAGTAAGGCGCCATCAGCAAGACAGCTCCCTTGCGGCTTTCACTGCCCCGCGTCATTAGATGCACTCACTTCA
>JTDE01001831.1:50268-77017 GCA_014338405.1 Paragonimus skrjabini miyazakii | reverse complement strand
TGAGTCGCGAGGGCTCCAGCCCGGGAGACGAACCCGATCTACAGTGCCCAACCCCTTCGTGAACGATTTCATTTGTCTACGTCAGGTCATCATCTGTCCACCTCGCACATTGTGCCAATCGACCGCAGCTTCGGCAAACAGTGCTCGGTGTGGCAAGCGATTAGCTGGCATCCTTAGTACATGACCTAACCATCTAAGTCTGTTCAGATGTAGTGAGTGAATAGAAGAACTCGTTTGACAATTAGTGCAAAACACCCGCTTCCTAACCTCCTCGTTGCTTATTCGTTGGTGCCACTCGATACGAGCGATTGAACGCGGACATCAGTGGTCGAATACCTGAAGACGGTTCAGATCTACCCTGAGTGGCCAGGTTTCGCTGCCGTATAGTAATATAGCCCTCACTGTTGTCTGATATACGCGACCCTTAAGTTTCAGAGAGATACCTTTCTGTCGCCATAAGTGCCTCAGGTTAGTAAAAACCGTTCTAGCCTTGGAAATATGCGCCTTTATTTCATCCCCTACACTTTCGCCTCTGGTGCAGCTTCCCAGGTATACAAACCGGTCAACAACCCCCATGACTTCATTATCTAACGTTAAACCTACGTGATCATAGCAATCTTGCAGAAGCACTTTGCATTTCGAGGCTGCAAAGTGCATTCCGAAGTACTTAGCAGAACGTGAAATTGCATTTAGCGTTGCTTGCGCCGCCTGAAAGTTGTCAAACAGCAACACCTTATCGTCAGCATAATCAAGATCAGTCAGCCTTCCACCAGGTAGGAGGTAAACACCAGCATCATTTGAGTGATGCAAACAGTCCTCCATCATTTCGTCCATGACGAAATTGAACAAAAATGGTAAAAGTGGACAGCCTCGATTTAAGAAACCCCACCCCGAGTCTCTGATTCAGTAGTCTGACCTGTGGGACAACAGGATACTGGGTTTCCTTGGGGGACCGTACCCGGAGCCAGTGACTCAAGAGTCTGACTCACTTGACAGTGAGGGGCTTGCCTAGCCAGAGGGCGCAGTGAATAAGACATTACTGTCAAATTATGAGCATTGCTGAGCGCGCTTTTGGGTAATATCAGATGTGTTTTCGACCGTACTGGTTAATACGTCGGTAGTCACGGTCAACCATTGGACGATCGGGGTGCTCTTTGTTTGAGGGTACCTTTTCTAACCCCCTTCTTCTTGATACGGAAGACAGCAGTGCCGTAACTATAAAAATGGTCCTGCTGTATGCCCACAGGATCGTGCCTCGCTACCTAAGCACTTCTATGTGGTCATTAGTGCGAAATACAATCCTATGAGTGTAACTGCCTTTCGTCTGGCTGCTCCCCTTTGGCATGTTTGACGTGGTTGTACCTGGAAGGACCGGAGTCCTAGTCGCCGCTGCCAGCTGGATCAAAACACCACACCAGCCCAACCACCTCATAAGGGTAACAGTATAGGTCAGGATAACTGTCGCTAGGTAACTATCAATCCAAGCGCTTCTCTCTCTTAGGATTTCTGCTGACGCCGAACCTGAATCTCGTGATCAAGCTGGAATGGGACTCGCACTGAGTTCCAGAACAGAACAGAACAATGTTTGCTCGATTGGATCCCAGTGAACAGTCGCTTGTGCGTCGTCAGACTCAATACGTCGGTTAAAATCTGTCGATGCAAATCAGAAAGGCATTGTGTGTTCATTCTACTGGTGTACGCTACGACGGACAGCTGTTCGGATGATTCCAAAGATGCGTTCTATGACGTCCTCGTTTACCTTCTGAGGCAAACTAAACACTCAGATATTATCATACTTGCGGGCGATTTTAATGCTCAGCTTGGTCGTCTATCTCCGGATAAGAAGCGACTAGGAGGTATGTTTGGTGTCCGGGCACAACGCACTGATAATGGCGAAAGACTGCTGCAGCATCCCACGGTTTGTATATTTCGAGTACCATATTACAACACAGGAAATAACACTGTGTTACTTAGAGACCTCCGTGTGCTTCTCAGCCGTGGACACAGTTGTATCATATAGTAATCAGTTACAAGTGGCACCACTCTGTTAAGGACTGTCGTGCCTTTTGGAGCAACCATCTGGACTCGGACAATGCTGTTGTGCGTGCCCGTTTTGTTTTGTCATTTGCCCAGATGGCACACGCTCGTAAACGCAAGGTACTTCGAGCGATGAGGGTGTATGGTACGCTTACCAGGAGGCGTTGGTGAACACGTTCCCAGGTTCGAGTCAGATGAGTGTTCCTGAAGAACACGGGGAACAATCGCCACAGCTGTGAAAGCATGCTGCGAACAGGTATTTTCTTAAGTGGCTGTTCAGTTGCGGCATAACTGGATTTCCGTCACGTTGATAAACCTCGAACAAGCATCGCTTGATCCCACACGATAAGGGCAAGGTTTGCCCTGACAACCCGTTGCACTTCCACATATGCTCCGGCTGAGTTCCGGTAGTAATATTCCGTTGTTACCTACCTCTCGGTACCCAAATATTACGTGGCCTTTGTTGAGTGTCGTTAATAGATCCATTCACTTGATTCAACATGATTCCACCCAGTTGGGTTTGCTGATTTTTACCCGCTCATTTTACTCAGTTGGTCGGTCAGATCTTCTATAGCTGGTGACCAAGTCATCGGCTAGCCGCCTTAAGGTTTGTCGCAACCACCAGTAGCCACACTGAACAATGCACGGTTTTTCAGAGGCCCCGTCGGTATACATAGTGCATGACCCAACCAACGAAGAGTGTGTATTTGCATTCCCCTACTTGTTGATCGCGCGCATGTACATCACCAAAATACGCTGTGACGGACTGTCACGTTGCTCATACGATCGACTCATTTGATACATACAAAGCGATGGCGATTTAGCCCAAACATGGGCTGCTATCTGGTCAACTGAAATGAGTGAGTTTGCTTTCTCGGATCATGCCATCAGCTATTTAATTTACAATCGCGGACGAAAAGTAAACAGCACACATCATAACTGCACATTGTACACTTGAAAGCAGAACAAATGAACAGTCATTTATAATCCATTGGCGTTTTTGGACCTGACGTGAAAGGGTGTGTGGTTTTCACTGAGGGTTCGCTGCACTTGTAGGTATGTTTATTCGCTTCTAACTGTCGATCGTCTAGACAAAGCTTACCGACTACTGTTCATTCCTCAGTCGATCGGTTATCAGACAAGCCTATCTCTGTTCCCGAATGGATAGCGCATCCCGAGCGTAGTGCGTATTTGAACAAGATGAATGGACAGTATGAATTCCTCTTGAACAAGAAATTAAAACGTGACAGACTCCTGTTCAGAGGTTTATCGTTTGATCAATCTATCATCGTTATATCACCCTTAAATATTTAGTCATTGTGGATAGCATTCTTAGTAACCAAATTTCTTGTAACGAGTCTTTGTATCACAAACCAATGCCGGTATGGACTAAAAAAAGCAACTTGTTTCCCTTTATCAGACGGCTATCAGCTCCTGTATAGCTAGACTGATCACGCCATCATTCAGTTCATCATCACACTCTTCACTCGTGTACTGTTTCGTCTAACTTTATGTGGCGAACTCGTGACAACCGGTCCGTCGCCCACATCCTAATTGGTCGGCAGTTGTATCTGACATTCAGCTGAGCTCAAGTGAAATGTGCCGGGTTGAGTTGACTGCTGGTTAGCAGTATGAGCGGTGTTCAGCAAAGATCGCCTAATCGATCAGTACCGAGAAGTATGTGACATTAAAAAAAACAGCTTGCCTTCTTCACTCTAGATGGGTGGATATTCTGTACGCACGTGAAACTGCAGCGATTGACGGACGTGAGCCGTCAATTTTTATGTTTGTTCCGGGATGACTAGCAACTACGGATAGCCATTTTCCGTTTTCTGTCCAACAGTGTTGAAACACATATTGCAAGAATATTCACAAATTATCATCTGTCCAGATCAACCGGATATTTCACGATGATGATTCTTTGACCAACTGGTGTGTTTAAGTCGTATTTCAGTGAAAACTGCCGCTTGTGAATTACACTCATAAGGGCAACGTTGTACTTTTTCCTAATCGTGTTCGGTGCCCAGGATGCAGCGCGTTCACGCTACTGGCATCTGGCGCAAGTCATCTAAGTAATCGATAACGTGAAACGAGCCTATGCAGATAAAAATATGGGACCAATCCCGACTGAAAGCCGTGCCCTTTTTAATGTCAGTTATCGTGGTGACTGATCTATTTTAAAACGGACCTTGATCGTTTGCTTTGTTTACCAGTGTGCATTATGTAGGTTTAATCAGTGTGGGCGGAGCGTTGAAAATCTATGCTTCCAGTTTTTCGAGTTTAACTTTGTTGGCAGATTTTGTCTCAATCTCTTGACTAACCGCTACGTAATTTGTTAACCGCACACATCAGTGCTTTAAGGTAAACTAAGACACATAATGATGTAATTACTTTCCTGATGACAAACCATAGGATGGTGAATGTTCAACACCGAACCTAACTAAACATTTAGGAATAAGGGTATTTTTTTCGCATTACTTCTCAGCACAGCCGTGTACCGAAATTGTCGCGGAGGTGTTTTTTGTGTCCAAAGCGTTCAACATCGAGAAGTACTGCGAGACAATTAACCGAAATAAAATAAGTTTAATGAACAAGGTGAACTGATCAAGCCTTCAAAGTTGTCTATCGCATGCCAGGCAACTCATCAAAAGGGATCCGAATTAGAACACTTTGTACTGCCGAGGCGATTGGAATCAGGCTGATTGACCCGGTTTGTTCAGACGCTGCACCTACAATGGCCACAAATCCATCGGATCGATGGCCAACCTACGCGGTCAAACCAATGGACATGCGTGACGTAACCGACCAATCAAGTCACCGCCAATTTGACTGACCAGTGACCTAGTTTCTTTGTAATAAGTCTGATCGATATCTCGATCTAACTTTATTAACTCTATATAATTGTACCGGCCTGAAGATGAATTATCGAAAACATATGTTCGCCTGTATGTTTTTGTTCTCAAGATGGACAAGGTTCTGAAACTCAACTTAGACGTGACAGAGCAACGTTGGGTGTTATTAAAGCAGAGCACGTGACATCTGATAGGAAAACATGTCACCTTTGCGTTGTGGCGATTCTATCTGAACATATGAAGTCTTGTTCTGACCGAAAGTTTGTGAAGTATACGCTGATGGTTGTAAGTAACTTGTTTTTCGAAAATGTGACTTCATTTTCACGTAAGAACAGTTCTGTAAAGAGTAGGGGCATTATCAGTGAGTGTGAAAAATCCCCTAATAGGCTGTTTTCGAAATGTCAAATAGCACTCGATAAGCATATGGATACCAAGGACACCGTTCATCTCGTAGAGTATAAAAGTGGGATCAACTCAACTGTAGACATTTTTCAGGGTTCACGTTGACCGTTACCTGTGAATGTATGTAGCGGTGGGATCGATTAGCATGTTCTGGTCACGGGAACTAAGACAGTTTCGTCAGCTATTGGAAGTTGGAACTCCGTAAGTGGACCTATTCCATTTCTTCGACGTTCATTTGGGGGCATTACGCTCTTGGGACATGAATGAGCCTATTCTATCCATCAGGAGCTTTGTATCTCTCACTGTTGAACCTCTGCAAGTTTTAAACTTGATTTCGAAATGGTAAGCAGTATCATACAGGACCACCCCTACCTCCCCCACTGAACAGTTCTTTCTGTCTTCGGTTTTTCTTGTGGTTCTTGGTTAGATCGATAGGCTTCATAACTTTGCAGATGCCACCGAGGTGGCGGTCCTCAGACATGGTCTTATGATTCAGCGAGCCACAATAGCTTGTGACCTAGTTTTGTCGTCCTGTTAATGCTCAAAATGAGTAAACTCTAACGAGAGCAGAACGTCTGTGGTCGTTCGTGGTCGACCAGGAAAGCCGGTAGGAATGAGAACCCTAGTTCTGTTTTCTTTTGGTTATGTAGGTAAGTTTATCAGAAATCGAGAATTCGCCGGTGACTTTTATACACGGCATTTCCGAATCACCTTCATTTTGCGCAAACATGGACAGGCTTTTCTGGCTTTCAATACCTGTCGGTACATTGGTGTGGACTGTAGTAATGATTACGTTCGGTAGTCGATTGTCCTGAGGTTTCACATTGCTAGACCACACTATAATTGTCAGGGGGGATATTATCGTCGAGATAGACCGGTTCAGATTTCATTGTTAAATTATCGAATTTGCACTACAAGCTTTTTTGCCAACGTTATTCGACTTACCAATGCACACACTGTCCAGATGTTGATCTGGGGGGTGAGCGGAGTTAGAGCACATAATCCTATAACCCTTGGTCGTTTTTTTTACTACTAATTGTTACCACTATTGATCTTGGCAGTTATTCATTGAGGTCTTAACCTTCTCAGTTATAGTTACTTGTGTATGAGTGACGGTAACTAGAAGGTGTGAGATAGTTTGTAATGTGGTATCTTATCTTATCGGGTAGATTTTCATGTGATCGTCTTTTACTGTGCGTCAACACCTTGTCCAGTTTGAACATTCCGGAGAGATCTTTCATCTACTACTATTTTTTTAATTTTGTTGAATCTCAGGCTCCCGTGTAACCAGGACCGCAAATCCCCAAGTTTCTGGGGGGCCGCGCCCTACTTCCTTGCGACATACTGCATCCAGTACAACAAATAATAGCGTCTCAGCTCCTCAACAAGCGGATGCTGAAGGTGTAAAGCGGTCGGATGACGTTTCATCAGATGGCCATGTACCAGCCATCTCGCATCTCATGAACTCCTCACCCAAACCCACGACCTTAAAGTCGTCAGACATCCTCGCTACTTCATCATCCTCATCACCCGATTTAAATGTGGCTGTGAATCCCACCGTTCTTAGCAGGACTGTCACGCCGAATGTTCCGGATTCGACTGCAGTACAACTACTCCCGGCTCCTTCTATTTACGGGTACGATTATATTGCATGCCAAGCGCGATGTAAGGTTCCAAATTGTTCCATTTGCTATCCACAACAAGTGAACACAGTCGGTTCGCAGTTCATCCAGAGACCGGTCGGTTATCAAGGCCCGACGCCCGTTGCTGCTGCTGCTTCCGGAGTTACCTACTCTCCGGACTCAACCGCCCCCGCCTACTACATTTGGTTCGGATCAGAAGCACAAAAGAGAATGTATCAAGCACAACTGGCTTTGTCGCAATTGAATGTGAACGCTGCACAAGCTGTGAGTCTGCCTGCAAAATACAATGCTGCCGGGATTCCTATCACTCAGCAGCCAATCAACGCAGTTGACGGTGCTGTCATGCAACTCCCCGGTGGCATGGTTCAGGATCCCGTGCTCACCATCGGTCCGCAGCCGCACAGTTCACAGCCACTTATGGTCGCGGTAAGTGTTACCGAGTCGAAGTCTTCAACGCCTGATTCACATGCACACGTGAACGCTTGAACCAGAGATTGTTCACTATCTATCAATTTTGGAGACGTTTTTATGTAATTGGCTGATCGATATGACTACGTAAGCTGGTTTACATAAACAGTTGACGCGGATCACCGTATGTGAGCTATATACAATTCTGGGTAAGTTAGGTTTTGTTGTCTTCTCTTTTGCTAGAAGAATGTGAGTCACCTCAGTTGACATTTTGCTTAATTTCGATCGCATGTAGCCATGAAAATAACATACAAGGAATTCAAATCTAGAAGACATACGAAGATAGGAATTTCCTCCGTAATACAGTCGCTTTCGAGGTGCCTACCCTTCGCGACAAAATAACTGTGTTATGGATGGAAATACGTCACTATGTGTGCTGTTTTCCTCTGACCGGTCTCATTAATTGTCCTTAGTTCACCAACACCTCACCCAAACATCAGCAAGATTCATACCACCTAACCCGAGTAGCCATCCTTTCTCGTAACTTCAAAGTTTATGGTTGGATTGTCCGTCTCATTCTCAGTCCAGGAAACGAACATGACATATAAGGCTTGATCTATCATTGTCTGTTTCCCATTTTCAAGCTATCACTGTCTACCGCGGGCTAGGGACTTATAATAGACTGCACAGTATGATAGCCATGTAGTGTTGTTCAGTTTCATGGTCTGAGAGATCGAACTTCTTTGTTGCTCCCTATTTACTCATTAATGTCATTGATCGTCTAAGTAATGACGGATGCTTGCGAATGTGTTCCTCACAGTCTGTTTAGTTTTTATTAACACTGGCTTTGCTCCGGAGATCATATTCGATATTCTTGCTGGAATAGGTAGAATTACGATCTGAAAGTTTTGCATTCTAGATTTCTAACGTGGATGGCTTTGGGAGCGACTGGCAGCTTCCTGATACATATTTTATTGATATCTGATTGGGTGGTCGCTTGTTCTTCTCGACCGAATTCGGCTGTATAAATGATTACTTCGAACACATCGGGATAAACAAAAATGTCAGATGGTAACAAATGCTGCTTGGCGGTTCTGTCCTTAGGTATAACTCAGTAGCTTTCCAACTGTGGCAGATGATTGTGCTGTTGAACTCATGCATGATGAACGTTGATTTATGTCCTGAGTTTTCTGCCTGAAACTAATTAGAGCTTTTAACTATTGTACTAGTTTGCTTTAATAATGAGAATCTGGATATCAGATAGCATTGTTTTAGAGATTTTGCCGCACGATTCCCCTTTTAATAGGTCTCGCACTGCCAGTTCGAACCATGTGCTCCGTATTAAGTTACAGCGTTTAGTTTTCCTGGCTTCGGTTGGATCAAACTACTAGAAGATCACACGGTCGTGTTCTACTCTGTTGATCATAGTCAATAGGTTTAGTCTGATAGATAGGGCTCGCGTGATTACCTTAGTTGCTAATTAGAAATACTGTCATATATGGCAACACACCACACTTACTGGCCCCTCTATATCCGGATGATTGTTATCTCCGTTATTTGATCTTGTTTTCCCCAACATTGTTTTCGAATGTTTCCACCTCTTCGCCATACTATTATCGGATCGGATACAACACTGAATGAGTACAACTTCGACGAAATAGTTGCGTTTTGCTTGACATCTCAACGTGGTAGTTTTATTCTGTTATACGAATGAGCAGGCGGAAAATGCTCTAGAGTTCTGTAGTCAACCTGAATACATGAGGGCCACATTCAACTATCTTGACGTTTCAATTCATTCGGGGAGCTAAGTTATGATACATTTAAAAATCCGTTACGTGAATGTGAGATATTTGGTGACACGGTTATTAGCTTGAGCTGCTATCGTTCATATCTACTGTCGATGTTCATAGTCATTGATAGTATCCTGACACTTTTTCCATCGTCTGTTCTTCAAAGTTCGGCTGTCACACTTAGTTGACCAACCGAACAAACGGAATTGGTCGTTACGTAAAACACTACTCTTTACTCATTCTCCTGGCCCACCACTTGCACTGTGTAATGGTAATTGGAAACACTTTTGTGATCTTCTTGGGTGTCTTCTTTAATGACTTCTTGGTGGTTCTGTTACTTTCCTCTTCTGAGTTGTTGTACCAGTTGATCCACGTCAATTGAAATTAGCTCACCGTTGTTATACAACATGAGGACCTACTGGTCCTTTCTGCATTGATCTCACGCGTTTTCTCTTCATACACATTGCTTTAGGGCATTCGCAACAACCTATCTTATTCACAGCCTGCACTTATCAGATGGTTTCATTCGAATATGTACTGTTGCTGAGCACCGCATATATGGGGTCAAATCGGCAAGTCTTTCGCACCTCTCGTCCTGTTTTTATTTGTCTCCTTAGCAATTCTTTGGCGTTCAGTCAAGAACTGAGCGATTAAACTCTGATTTTCCCGACACCCATAACCCAATCACCCGATATACTTCATTATAATGTCTGGTTGGCGTACGTTATACTATGCTAACGCGCGATAACTGATTTTCATCAGACGACAGGTGAGCCCACATTTGCACACTCCAGTCGATCCTTAATGAATCATTCTATATATGGCAGCACAGATCACCTAAACAAGTAACGAACATCATGTCATTAAAACTGCATGAACTGTTTTGACACGTGACTGTGAACAGCGTCATTTTTAAGCTTTGAATATGCAAATCATTTTTTATCCTCTCCTCAATATACTCATTCTGCTGTTTGCCTGGAGTGACACACGCTGTTATATTGAATCGAACCAAACCGTTGTGTCATTTTGAATCTGTGAGATGCGTCGAATTCTCCACGGTCACGACCCATTCTTGACCCTGCTTGTTCTACATTATCTTACTTTCTGCGGCCTAGCTGGTACGTCATTCGACGATTACAGACAGGTGTGACAATGTGCGCCTGCGATAAACATGTTTTGTTCCGCTATCCCCCCCTGTCGTTTTGCGAGTGAGGGTTGGACGAGGGGTCGAATACGATGAGCGTTTGATTACAGTCTAGCTATTTAGATGGCTTATTAATTCGCAAGGAATTGTGATCAAAATGTCAGCTTCAAACGGTCTGCGGATGAGTTCGGGTCAGTACGTTCTTCTCACTGTCAGTTGATGATTGGCGTTTATTTGGTGTTATAAGTTTAAATAGGCAGTACTGATGCTTGTATGAGATGATTAGTTGGACTGCAGTAAGTGGATGAAAGCTGATTGACATACCTTTTATATTGACTCACCAAAACTGAACAATAACAACAACAGTAATGTGAATTGTACACACTGTTCGACATTCATGGTCTTCATCTTGCGAGTAGCCTAACTGACCTTCTTTTCAATCCTGACATACTGCCGTCATGTATTGCCAATCAGCTACACCAGACATGTCCTTTGTTGCACCATACTTTGCGGTAGATTATTTGCTCTCGATCAATGCTTATGTACTTTGTGGTCGTCATCACTTTGCATTGCGTCATCACAGGCCTCCGTGACATAACACCACGTCAAATGTTAGCATTGGCAACAGTTTCTCAGTGATTAATCCTGAAAGTGTCATACAACTCTGACTGAGAAGGCTAAAAACAACATTAGACGTAAAGATATAAATAAAGAAAACCCAGAGGTATGTGTTTGTGGATGAAAACAATAGTTCAGACGTTGTGCACGGTACGTGTGTTGAGCCATTAGGTGTTAAGCTTGATTGTTTTTTTTAGGCACATACTGTTGACTTGAGACGAATGTTCACGACGACATCTTAATGCACCGTTTGTCTGAAATATGTCAAAACGATGTACTGCAGTTCTGAAACCTACGATATCCTTCAAACTCACAACCTCCGTAAACCTTCTACATATTTTTGTCGGGGTCACTGTTGATCCATTGGCAATTAAAACGATTGTTATAAAAACTACAACGGAATACTTTTAAGTGTTCTGATCAGTACCGGTCTGGGGCAGTAGCGTGAAGACTACGTAATAGCAAAATTATATCAAACCTTGACTGTCCCTATAATTTTGTCGTAGGGTATGTGTGATTTTTTAGCTTAGTACGCCGCTAAGTTCAGTCAATTACGACACTACCTTGCACAAAAAATTACCGGTTCGCTTCTGTCCATGAAAATGTTTTAGCACAGTAGATTGAACAGTCAGAGCCAGTACGCGCTAAAATTCACTCCACTTTCTTCGAGCTTGTATATTATCATGTTAATTGTACCTACACCTAAAATCGAGGTTTATCAGTTCAATCTGTCCGACCTTGTTCTATTGAGTGGGCACATTGATGCAACCAGTTCGGGTTAGTAGTGAACGTCTCTCACCTTCAAACTGGTGAATTCTGCAGATGGATTATGACATCTGTTGCAGATTAGGTAGTATCAAGTGTTCGATTCAGTTTGGCTGTCTCTTGCATGTCTAACTAGTTCTTTTTCACATCCCAGATTGGGCATCATAAACAAATCTACCCATCACCTTCTTACCGGAGGTCACTGAATTGTCACACTGCGTTCACCCTCGAACTCAACGTTCGTTTGACTTGCTTGGCTTCAATGTTTCAGTACTGTCCTTGGAGCAACATATAAATCGAACTCAGTCGATGGGTTATCATCCCGATTATACGAACTGTTGGCTTGGCTGATTCCTTCAATCACCACGTGCGACATCCAACAGTCGGTCACCTATACGGTAGAACGTCGTCGTTAACTACACGGTTCCGGCTGAATTGCTTCATTCGGTAAAGTGGCTCCATTGAAGTGGCAGTCTTGCCGAAAGATTTTTAGCACTCATTTATAGTACATGCGATAGATGAGACCGGTTTCATCTACGGTGAATATATCATGGGAAGTATGCACAGGTACAAACTCTCGATCAGGTAGTACCCGTTCTGTTTCACGTATACTGTTGATTTCTTCCATAACTGTTGGGTCCATTTTCGACCTTCCGTGGTCACTTGTTTGATACACTAAAGTCCTTTGTCCACTATTCTGCATCGCCTTTTCTTGAAAAATATATCGGAGATCGAGATATTTTCAAGTGGAGTGCATTCAAACCTCTACCAAATAGTCTTGTGGATGGTAGAGTTCACGGCAGTAGTTTGAATACGTTTTTGAGAAATACTGTTATTCTTTGATTCAGTATGAAGAACGGTGTGTTTATTGCGAATTATCCTGCAAATCCACCTTCTGCAGACACCATACGTATTCAGGAATTGACACTGGTTCATTGCATCGTGAGTCTCTTACGCGTGCCATTTTGGCAGAAAATATCTATTCCCTACGTTTTTGAGATCAGATGTTCTGCCATTCGGGTGACTGAGCGCCTATGTGCCACCGTGTTGTACACCAGTTGCATCCGCTGTGTGGCTGCCATAGATCACCAATCACCTGTTCTGTGCGAATGTTCCGGTTAGCTTACCGCACGCATAGCACCGATGCGTATCGGGCGTTGCACACAACCGTAACATGTGCTTTCAGCTAGCCAGCTCATTGAAAATAGGCGTGGGCGGCGTTGGTGCAGAGAAAAACCCTCCACTTCATGTGCGTAGGTGAGTCGTTTTTATTAGGTCTACTGCAGCAAACTGATCCTGGTGACGCTATCAGTGGGACCGATTTACGTGTACTCTTCTGATTTGTATCCCGTGAAAATGACGTTTGACTGAGGTGGCGATAATACCAAGGTTTGGTTCAATACTGTTAGTGAACCTTAACCCGAAACTTAACGCATTGGGGTGGCGCTTAACAGTCTCAGTTTGGAATGTACGTGAGTAGATTACCAGGCCTAGACCGCTGCTTCCGATAGTTCTATCGCGCGGTCCCTCTGCCGGAATAATCAAGTTCCTCATCGCTTGCTTTTACGATCACACACTAATCGACGGTTCTGCTAGCGTACCGATCACACTCAGGACCGTTTGCGCGGCCTAGAATGATTGATGCAGCTGAACAACATCATAATCTACTACTAGTAGTCCGCGACTGACCATCGCTCAGGCTTACTCTAATGTATTCTTGGAAAATCACCGGGATGCGGTGATCTGGGCGATCCCGAAATTGTATTTCGAAAAGTTTCGTATGTTTAGGGACCAATAGTAGACAGTAGATAAGTTACTTGTGGGTAACATCCGTGGTTGTCTTTTCGACCGCGGTTTACTACCCTCTCATGTCGCCAGTTGGTGACGTGCGATGTGCAGTTTGATTCTCTGTTTACAGGTGGCGTTACGCGTGCATGTGTAATTTGCCGTCTTCGTTACCTGGCATTGGGTCACTAGTATCATATTAAATGTGCACTTCTGCTTGTGATCAAGTTGATCAAGTTTAATGTCTTTGTTTTACGAGAAGGTCACAGAAGTATATCTTGTCAGGTGGTAGCGAGAACTGATATGCTATTGATACGTTTTGAGTGTACAGCTCGGAACATTGGACTGTCAGTTTTTAAACAAGTTCCCGAATCACGGTAAGGAGTTAGATGCTGATTAACTCAATTTGCAACTTTGAACTTGAAGAATGAAGGAAGAAAGAAAGAAAAACGATATTGCATAGGTGATCTACACTTAGTTCAGTTATGGAACGATCGTTTGAAACAGTTCCAACTCTGTCTCGTTATAACGCTTTTCTGAGGTCGATCTGAATACCGCTCATTAGGATTGGTAAATCGATTGAGAATAACAGCGTTACGAGCAAGTTATAATACTTTCAAGGATTCATAGAACCCGTGACACATGTCATACGTTCATATTGTGTCCTGCTGTTAACAAAAAAGCGCAAACAACAGTGAGTATCATGGATCGTCGACGTTTCTATTGACCTCTGTTGCGGCGGGCTACAGTGGTCTGGACCGATGAATCTCAATTTGGACTTCGCACACAATATAGGTTTTTTCGATGTGGCGACTTAATAATGATTGAGTTAGTCTACTTTTGCGCCCGCCTGCTGCTGGAATCAAACTATGGATCTATCTGTGTTTGATGTACCACTTAAGTAAACGGAAGAAGCGAATTGGCATGCCTTAGATACACAGTTTGTGGTGAGGTCTGTTACAGTGTGTTACAAAATCATCCGTTTCACAAAATTAGTTTTTCCAACAATTGAACCTTGCAAAGTGACAACGGAACATTACGTCTGCGGAAAAATGATAAGTTTAAAGATGTCGAATGCAGTTCGTATACTGTATTACTAACCTGGATCACATGTCTTCACCGAAACACGTTTAGAATTGTTTTGGTTGTACCGCCAACGAACATCGCAAGCGAACGTTGCAAGTCTGTCAAACCTAACTACCGTATGTTCGTATCAATTCGTGATGTAACCTACATCACCCTTACTTGGAAGGCCTCGTGCGAACGATGGGTGGAAACTGTTACGAATACCAACAGAGCGGTAACCAACTTCTGAAAAATGAATGTCGGACTCTTTTTTCTCTAAGTTGTGGTTAAAATGTGACATTGTCTGGCTTATCAGTGTTTGTTAGATTGGAGGACATTTTTCGTTGATTTGTTTACTTGTTATTGAACTGTATGTACATTTTTCCACGAAACACACACATCTAGACATGTGTAAAAGAGACGAACGGGTCGAAGTTCTAATTCGCACAAACGAGATTCGCACACACTGTGTGATGAGGACATTTTAAATTCACTTCAGCTGTCTTACTATACGGTCTATAACGTTAACTTTTTTGGGCACTTGTACTAGAAGTATACTTACCAATCTCAAGGCTAGGATTCGTTCATCGTTATTTTTTCTCATAAGCTCTCTTAAAAACACTCATTCAAAATGTTCGCATCCGAACCACAAAGGCACCTATGTATGCTGAATTTTACAACTCTCGGATGTCATAAACCTTTAGTAGTTACATTAAAACCACTCCTGCCGGAAAAGTTATCTTGCCGGTTATGCTTGGGTACTATTCACTAGGATATCGATCTTCGGATAACATCCTTGTGTTGCATAACGCTGTGGGAGAATAAACGAGCGATCAGTTGTGTGCTTTGTATTAGGTCTTCAATGGGTACCATAACATTGCCAGACAGAGAAATATGTTGGGCGTCTTGACAGGTGTATTCGAATGTGCGACACATCAATGTTATCACGGAAATAAAAATGACTGGTGTTCCCCGTCTAATGATGAACATCTCAGGTAGTAAAACTTTAACGGTTCAGCTAGGCGTGGGTTTATCCGGCCGGCATCCAAGTACGTTAGAAGGTAAACAGACGTCTGATTTAAACGTCTGAGAAGAACTGTGCAAAAAGAATCTCATCAAACCCTTTTGATTGGTTGTCGGTACTCTCTTAATAAATACCAGCTTCATCCGTGCAAAGGTTAAGCGGAACACCACGTTTCATGAACTCATCTGTTGGATTTTGTGTTGTTCAGTGACGCGAAAGCAAAGCACAATCCGAGTGGATTGATGGTATGAACATTCTGCTGCTATTACTTTATAAATGGATAACCGATTCAATAACTGGATTAGTGGCATAAGATCTGTGGGTTGTTTGGGGTGCATTTTCGGTGACCACAAATCTTTAATGTATTACGATACAGAGGCCGATAGTAGTACGTCGCAGCAGTTGACGCATATCTTAACATGGAAGCCTGGTAACAAACGGTGGATATCTCGTACCCGTTTTTCCATTGAAGTGCTTGCCTGTTGCCAAGACAACAACCAAGAAAAATGCACGGTTTTGTCGAAAAATGAACAGTATGGTCTACTAACTGTACACGAAATACAACTGCAATGTAGACGGCAGTGTTCTCACTCTACACCGCCAGAACTGAGTACGTGCGCTTTTACATCAGTAAAACTGACCAACAATATTGATTGACCTTCGCTGGACATCGCTGATCATCCAGCGACCCACATATTGGTGCTCAGGCGAGACCACATGTCCTTGACTACTGATGGGTCATCAGGCTGTCGTCAAGTGTGACACAACGCGTTAGAGTTCACTATTTTAGCCATGCAACACAGTGAAGTGTGTCAGGTGACCGTTAGGTTGTGAATAGTCGGAGGACCGAAGATTCTTCAAAACGTTTAAATGAGTAAAGTGTACAACGAAGACTGTGATTAGTGTAGATAAGTTGCTACTTTCCGTAGCGAAGTGAAAAGCAGACTTTGTGTCACAAAGCAAATCTCAGTTTGGTGGGTTTCTATTGCCTATTTTATAGGCAAGATGCATCAATAAACGAAGGATCATAATTGGTGCCAAAGCCTCGGCTTTTCTGTTGGTCGGCTGGGCTCCGCTTGTAACTCTTCAGTTTTAACACGCGACACACGTGAACAACTCATTTTACTCCTTTGCTGGTTATAACAAAATCCGGTGTTAAGACAATATGTTTTCCCAATTGGTCACTGTGCTAACATGCCAGTCTGCTCATGTTGTCGACAGTGATTGACCGTAACTTTCTGCGAATCACCGATTGATTTCGTATCGATGCTTTTATCCAGTCCAATTCCTTTATAGTTAGCATCTGCCACAAATTACGCTGCATATCTTTGAATACTTTCGAGATGTACACAACTGCATTAATACTGCAAGTTCCTGATAAACATTCTACACCATCACTGTGAATTTCATTGTCAATCTGTGAGTTGACGAAAGTATCAAGGTGTATCGCTCGACAAACGATGATCCACCTAGAACAACAAAGGCAAAAAAATCCAGTTCCGTTTGCTTTTTCGAAAGCTTTAAAGAATTGAAATCGGGATCACTGTAATGGTCCTTCCTTGTTCTTTTGTACTCGTTCCCTTGCAAGGGTCAGTTTCAGTGCTCGATATTTGGTGACGTCATGGTTGACATTGATAAGATCCTTCATTCTTTACATCTGTGAGTGCGTTTTACTGCTGAGAAAGGCATACAATATTACGGTCTAAGTTGGCAATATGATGAAACTGGCTCTAAACGTTTTCGGTGTGACCGAAGCCTGTTAAACTTGGTGACCAGAGTAGCCTTCAACCTTCTGTTGATATTATCCGTCCGGATCTCTGGCCTAAGACTATACGTGACAAGTGCAGGGCCGCATAGCGTGCGTTATTCCCCGTTATTATTGAAACAAATATAGAGTATTTCACACGTCTTCCGATGAAATGAATCCCTGTGCTTTTGATAAGCTCTTTCTCTGCTTCCTCGTTCACATTTGAGACATAACAACTGAAGGTTTATCTCCCCACTGTTAACGTATGTTCTTTTGTTCTTGGGAAGTAGGTTGTCGCTTGACCGATGCTTCTGTTGTTGTCTTTTAAAATAGTGGTCTCTTACTCGGTTCATCCGATCGGCCACAGAAGTGTATATTTCATGTTGTGTTATCTTGCGTTGTCCTATGACGAACTACGTTTTTATCAAGGTTATTAACTGCACACACATGGTCAGTGATGTGTGATCTGTCATAACAGTACAGGGGATGATACAAAGTGCATGTATGGTGTCGTCAGGTGGTGACATGTCACGACAGTGTGTATCAACTTAGCCACTCTCAGAAGAAGAACCATTTCTTGCCGGACTATGTACCATGGTCCTGCGGCAAGTAACGCCCCGATAAGTTTAGGAAATGTTGCAAACATTGGATTTAAAGTGCACTGTCCATATTTTGACCAGTTTCTGTCTACTGAATATTCGTGATCTGATTCTGGAAAATGGGTCGAGTGGTAGCTCGTTCCGACATCTAAACATGAGTGATTCTCTAATGACGTGTGGATTATCATTCTAACGCGCATGATAGTTTTCTCCTTGTATTGAATGCCACCGAGTCGACTGCGTAAAGTGATGTGCTGTGAACAAACCGGTTATCCTGGGAAGTTTACGAACAAACTTGAGTATTATGAGTAGATAATGCTTCTGTTCGCTTGTATCACCTACCACAGAAATTTGGAACTTTTCATTCAGATACCCCTCTCCGTCAGCCATTCTTAGGCTTTAGAATGAAAAACCCGACAATTCCAACTGTCGGCAGCTCATAACGCTGGCAGGTAGAATTTGGATATTTCGTGAAGTAGGTAAATCGGATTTGGAAAGGCAGCGGAAAGGCAATCAATCATTTTATTTAAACCATCCTTTCTGAACAATGACACGGAAGTAGTCCATACGTGATCGATACCCACTAACGTTGGAAACGATTGACATTTTTGTTTTTCTTACCAGTAATCGCACTCTTCCGTTTGCTGTTGTATAGCTGATCACAAATCATGCATCACTACGACCGAAACAAATTGTTCATGCTGTAACTTCTGCGAACGAACAAGTCGTTAATGCATATTTGTATGAGCCATCCTGATGGCAATATCTGTTTATTGTTACGTTGACCTGGCGGTATTGTGACTGAACGGTATAGTGAACGGTCCAAGTAATTAATCTCAAAAGTGTAAACCGCCGGACTTTGATAAATACCCGTACCTGATTAGGAATTTGTAGTGCTTCGCTCAAGTCCGTTTCAATTCTACGGACTTGCACTCACTGAGTAACTGTTTCTTCAGAGTAAACAAAATAAAATTGCTTTTCCTATGGTGTCTCGGTAACCATTGTCTAAATAATCTTTGATGAGTATCAGTCGTTCATCAGCTTACCCTTTCTGACTCGTTTATTTATGATACAATCATTCCTCCGCCTAACTTTGAAAACATCAACAGTCCCGTGTTTGTTGTAAATGCTCTTATTGTTCTCATGTTCTATTTTCCTCCCATAAGTGACCTCGCGAACAAGGAAACTCTCCCTGAGTTGAACTATTCTTCTATTGTCCCTCCTCAGAACTTTTCAAATAGGTGTCAAATCTCTGTGATAGAGTCGTCATGTTTATACTTTTGGTTTCAAATGAGGACACAACAGAGTAGAGCAGCAAAAAAACCGGGGTGACAGGTTTCACAATTTCCTCCTCCCCCAAGAAGTTTACTATCCATTTTTGCTCATTTAGCCATCGGTGTATAATTTTTGGTTACATTTTGTTATATCTTGAGTATACGGCCTACGAGCGCGTAAACAGACGACAGAATAACAGTTAGTGAAACGATAGATAACGGAACGACGTTCAACGGTTCTGAACGACTGACTACGAACTATGCACGATTAATACGTATCTTCCCGACCAACCTAACCACTTGAGGCTAACGAACGAACACAGAGAAAAGACTGGCCTCCGGACAGAGCTACTTTATGTCACTCAATCGGAAGACAACATGGTCACAAACCCGCTCGTATTTATAGGGTTTGTGACTAGCAACACGCAATGTCAAAGGGAATGGACCAGACAAAAGTCTAGACAGTACAGTCTAGGTGTGTATCGAGAGGACAACAACAGTTGTCACGAGGGCGTAGGTCGATTGTGAAGACCGGAGCTGCGCACGACCATGGCAAAGGTAACGGTCACTCACAAGTGAACTTCGTCGCTTGTAGTCACACAATGTTTTCGGGGAACTGACAACTTCCCCGACACATTTATACCGTTTTTCATCTAAGTCCCTTTTCCCTCGATCATATAATGACATGTTTAGTTTTGTATCAGTAGGTTAATGGTAATCAGCAAGACTTTGGTAGTCTTTGTTATCGTCTTGCAATTGTTCACATTGCACAGTAGGTTGCTACCCGTGGGCCATTGCTTAAGACAGTTCAAATCTAGTAGGAGATTCACGTTTTCTGGATGTTGTGTAATTTGTGAGAGTTTTGTTTTGTTTGTAAATAATAATAATATTGACAATAATAACAGAAGGGGGACAAGACGAACCGTTGCGTAACACCGCCATTACCAGGATTACACATGTTGAATATGTTGAAACTTACCAGCATGTTTGTTGTTAATTTAAAACTGTTCTAAAACACTCAAGCAACAAACACCGACACAGCACCAACATCAATAACGAAGATGACCTGTTCTGCATGATTCATACGTATGGACTGATTGTCACTGCGCATTCTTATGATCCATCGTCATGCTGGAGTCGGACTTCCTCTTGGTGTTTTATTAACCTGATAGACTTTAGTTTGTGGGAATTTTGATACAAACCTCCTGTCCAGTCTAACTCGTTCATTTCCGGGTCACATGGGGGTGACAAATTTTCTTGAACGCTTAACTTTAGGTGCTGTCGAATTTGTAGCTTCAACTTTCACAAGCCGAGTGACAGATATAAGAAAATCATATCTAGAACTAATTGGCAACGTATCAGGAAGTGCCACACCATGTTTCATAATACTTTTCACTTGGAGATCCTATGGCGTTACTTCGTGATATTGCCTTGAAGTTTGTCAATTTATTGATGCACATTGTAAGTATGTCACCTCCACGGGTCATCACAAAATGCAGATTCGTATCCTACCAAGATTTCAATGTTTTTTTTTCTCTTCAAAATCTGAACGGAGACCTGATGCAGTTCTGTTGTCTTCGGCTTTTTTGAGTCATCTCCTCTAACTCATACCCAAAATGACAGTGGAGATCATCAGTGCAGTGCGCGCGAAAGATCCTATAAAAGATAAGCTCGCGCATCACTTTTTAGTGCCTACAGTTTTTAATTCTGTAGTTTTACAATTTCGTATCAGAGGAGACACTTTCATCTTAAGTCTTTACTCACTTATCCGAACACGTTTCAACATCGTAACGTAATTGTGCTACAAAGAGACACTTCTCTTCAAAATGAAGCTCTCTTGTTCAGGCAAAACTTTTATGAGCTTTGCCGTAATTTTGCGTTACGTATTATCTCCTAGAATCACATACAAGACCAAGTGTCGGTTTGAGAGTGACCACCGAAAGATATTACAAACACCATTTCCAGCCCTTCCCGGCCGTAACCAGTGCCAAACTAACAACACAAGGGGGGCTGTGTTCAACCACATTAACAAGGTGAAAAAAGCTATTATTTAAGTACATACTGTAGTTTTATTTTCGTAAGCCAGTTGGCGCTAAGGAGGCTAGGAAAACAAAGCAAGGTAGGCTACAATAACTCAATATTGTTTTTCAGTGGCAAACACATCCTCATAGCGTTCAGACGTCTGAGACGATTCAAATTTACTTTGTACACAACAGAAAATTCGACAGTGATTTAGTGGACTTAACTGATGTGTAAACTTTCCGGGCATACACGTTACCGAGCATATTGTAATTGCACTACCACAATACTGAAAAGTAGCAAGTTCGATCCTCATCCAGAGTATGCTTACCTGATAAATCCAGACAAGAACAAAACCGGTCGTGGTGTGTCAGTTTGAGAGTGAGCATCAACAGGTAGTACAAACACCATTTCGAGCCCTTTCTAGCTGTAGCCAATATGAACTGGCAATCTGTGGTAGACTAACACTAACGGGGTGAAAACAAGATATAACTCGATTGCATGCACCACACGGTTTGTGGGTATTGAAGTAGTTCCAATGCACTCGAAAAAACAGCATGATAAACGTGTCCAACACTAACCCATCATCATTATCATCATTACATGTTTGAATAATCGCCACTTTGTTATTGTCTATCGTCAGTCAATCTCATATTGTTTCAGCCCGCGTATCGCCATGCTGTTGTTCAAACTTAGATCAAATGGTGCTACGCCGACGGGTTACATGTTTTCTATCTTGTAGTCTTGGATCGCTTATAGATGTAGCTATTTTGTCTTCATTCCGGTGTGCTCCTCTACCACTGTATTTTGATTGCGCAACCTCACATGAAACTACAAGCTTTTGGGACGCCTACACTCAGACCAAAAATGATCATCTTTGCTTTCAGCGTTTCACCGCACATTACACATTTCTGGGGCGGGTGGTTAAGGAGGGTAAACGTCACATAGTCGAATCGGGCACGACGTGGAAAGGGCAAGGCCTGTACTCTCTGTTCCCTCCATTTTCACGTGTGTGCACTCATCTCTGGTTATTGGTCATGCCAGTGGCTTTCGTTGAATATCGTCAATCCTCCGGCTGATCGATTTTAGAATGTACTTGCCATGTCTGTTTGATTGGACGCGTTACTCTGGGCGTTGTACACAGTTGGACACGAAGTGTATTACCTAATCAGCTTGAATTCACCCCCGAAAAGGTCATATTTTCGCTTTAAGGCTATTTACCCAGACTCCTGTATATGGGGCTTTATAGACAACTTACGACATTATCATATTGAGACATCCGGTGATTCCAGGCAAGCAATAATGTTAGTAATAATAAAAAATTCAATTAACTCCGGATATTGACGTTTTGATCGCCAAAAACCAACTCGTTTCTTCCAGTGAGTCAGATAGAACCTCAAACAGAGACCGATTTGCCGTCACCTTGCACAGTGGTAGGACCGTTCAGGATATCTATGAATCGCTTTCCCTTGAGTCTCCACGTCCGAACTCTTGCGTTGAACTCACTGGCGACAACGTGGCTCACCAGTCAGTTTTATATATTTCTATCGTTCCCCTAATTTTTGCGTTCAATTGTCAACGTGTAGAATTGCACCGAGTTCTGTAGAATGTCGATTAGATGAATGGACGGTATTTGATAAAGGTCACGTGATCGACCACTGCTGGTGACTAGTCAGTGATAGTAGCATAAAACAGCTTCACCACTGTGATCGACCGGATTTCAACTGGTACATCTGTGAAAATTCAGCGAGTACGAACCGCACTGTTTTCCTCCCAGGTTCCAGCCACATAACTGCTCCTGTCCTTTTCTGTGTAACATTGCCAGTTTTTTCTGGTCCATCCAATTGATCATGGGCATGCGTTTACTTTGATGGTTCTCATAAAATAAAGTAGCTTTGTTCACTGTGTGAGGTGCTCATTTCGATTGGATGTCCATGGGATTAAAATGCCTCCCCTAAAAGAAGAAACATGTATGCTCTTCAAACAGTATTTTTTGTCAGGGGAATTACCACTCTTTGAAACACTAGAATTTCGAGGTTATAGGGCATCCATAATTCACAGCACGTTATAAGTAACTCTTTCGAAAACGACATGTCTCACTCTCTGTGATCGGCTTATTACGTGTTTGTTCTTCAAGGTTGTTCGTATTCACCGCCATAAGTGTTGCTGATCTCTCTCACTACTGGTTTGTCCTTCCTCACTCCATTCTGTTTTACTTCATTTCGTGCCACAATACTGTGGTATCCAACATCTTTTTTGTTGTGCACGACAGGTTCAGTGTTTTTTTTAACGGTCGATACATAACGATTTGTTACATATGCAGTTTTCCATTTGACATGTTTTATATCTGTACGGTAACTCTGAATTTTGAGACTGGGAGCCCGACATGTTGGATTGGTGTTTAACTCCAAGTTGATTGGTCTTACCTATGGGAAGCACACTTCTCGCGAATACAGCATTGCTAACAAGTAGATTTCCGTGCACTGAGTTGGATTCACAATTTTGCCCCCCTCTATTTACGAAGATTTTTTTGTTATAGTCTAATATTTGTTGCACCACTTACAAACCTGGTAGCTCATTGAAATATGCGTGGGTTTTCTTCATACATTTCACATGATGAAGGTTACTATATTAGGGTACCTTTTTACAGAGGTCTTATGACGTGGCTAGAAGTTGAAACTAGCATACACTGTTGCGGGACTGTTCGTTGAATCAATCGTTGCTGGTTAACTGGTGGCTAGCAGAATTACTTTGAATTCTCACGGAATGTGATTTCCATCGTCAGTTGCATGCTTGTGTGCTACTTTAGACTGGGGGGAGTCTGGATAATTTTGCTAATTCCGTATTGACTTCAGTGTTTGTTTTTGATTTGATACGTAGCTAATACACTCTGTGTGTACTTTTCACTGAGTGTAATTCGTTTTCTTTGCTATGTTTATTTCAACATGTCAGTGACAGAGGCCCATGATTGTATGATGATATTATCGGCGCATACTGATTTTAGTTTTCGTTTTTGGACGAACTTTTATGATACCTTCCATGTTGACCACTGCCTCACTGATTTCACACTAGGCACGACTGAACTATCATATACAGGCGCGCAGTCATTCGGTTGTGAGTAATGCTCAGAGTGTAATCCCGACTGTGGCAAGGATATGCATTACTGATGAGTTCTAGCAAGAACTTTTAGCCGGCCCTTTTCGAAACTAAGTAGTACACTCGAGGTTTCCTCGTGTTAGAGTTCGACAATAGTGCATATCCTTGTCATTTCCCGGATTAAACTGTGGGCATTTCTCACAAACGAATGTGGCCGCACGTTTGCATGTGATAACTCCTTTATGCTCAATCTAAGGCCACCGGCGCGGTCGTGAACACGGTTGCATCATGAAGGCATGGACCGGGGTTCAAATCCCGATCGTGACAATGATATGATTTGCTGACGGACCCTAACACAAGCGAAACTCCAGTCTTGTGATTCTTTACGAATGGGGCTGGCTGAAGAGTCTGTTAGAAGAAGAACTAAGCAAAGCAATGTTTTCCGCATACTAAATATAATTCGTGATAAAAACTTCACTCGAAAACCTTTGGAATATCTTTTCAGAATATCATCAATCTCATAGTTGAGTAACAAATAGGGAATCGGGCATTCTTGTCTGATACCACGAATTGCAGAACACTGGCACTGCCTGCTCATATATGCGCGCCTTACAATCATAATGAATATACGTTGATTTCAACAGATTGATACACTTCACTGGAACTTTTCTGTGATCGGATCAAGCAGCCGAGTCATAGGCAGCCTTTAGGTTCAAAAGCATCACGGCGGTTGGCTGAGGAAAGAAGTGCCGTTGCTCCAATGTTGATCGCAAAATGAAATTTAGATTGATGCGCCCATGACTAGGCCAGAAATATGTCTCTTCACCTCTTTTCTGGTTCTCTCTGTGTTCCAGACACCGCTGCATCATTGATACCCATCGACGTCTTGAATAACGCTTTTCTTGAGGCTGTTTTTTTTCCAGAATGTAAACATCTTGATTGTCAGTGTTTGAGTTTGGACCTCACTGATGTTAGATAGATGCACTGCTTTTCCTTTTCTTTTTTCCTAGTTGGCTTACTTTTTTCTTCATGGTTGAATGACAATTAAGCATAAATGCGAACCGCGGTTTTTTTTGCTGTTTTGATGGTGAGGATGATAGTAATTGTCACATGATGTTCTGACACATCTTTTGAAGATACGAATGAATGTTGACAAAGTAGCGAACAAGACTTGTCTTTTGTGTTTGGTCATCAGGCTAATTACAACACAATAAATATGAATACAGTAACTGGGGTGAGTTAGTAAAATGAGGTGATTGTTATCAGGCCATTAGTATCCGTTTACGCAGCCGTGATCTCTGTGCTCAGAAGAGGTTCGTGCGGACACTTAACCTCCCCTGGCCCACAGTCAATCAAGCCCACGATTTGGAACAGTGATTGCGTAACTGATAACAAACACGCCGTCCATAACCTGTATTGACCATTTTCTGACTCACCCCAGCTACTGTTTTCATATTTATTGTGTTGTAATTAGCCTGATGATCAAACACAAAACACGTCTTGTTCGCTACTTTGTCGTTCTCATGACTTCATTGGATATTTTCGAACGAATGTTGACAAGCCCCACTCTTGAGAACTCACATCAGTCTCCCATGTATAAAGAAGGAGTGTGATCGATTCGGGTACGAGTCTGTCACCACTTCCATTGAACGGAGTTAGAGAAAGAGAGAATGTGCAAACTTGGAGCTTTATCATGTTTCAATAATTTGGGCTCTAAGGTCACTTCGGTTTCCGACGGACCATTGCCAGGAATGTTATAACTAGCCATACAATTCCGGTCGTCTGCAGCTGAATGACTTTACTGAGACCAGTTGAACTGTTCTTCAATGATCTTAGTTCACATGTCAAGTCTGGGCGACAAGTTGTGAATACATCTACTTCCACTGTCACCTTATCGACAGTCAGCGCAACCACGAATCCAGAAAACCAGTAGACTGTTTTCTAATACGAATGCCTTTGACACCCTCTCCTTTGATTTACTCAGCTTAGTAAGCTGCACGATTCCTACACAGAATTTGAGATTATGTTTCAGTACACCGTAGTCCTTGTCCTATTCAGAATCGAGGAGGGGACCAGTCGACGTTTGTTCATAAGTTTTTCTGAATTAACAGAAATTAACTTTGCTGCACTTACACTGGTTCGTCGAATTAGACCACTTTCTGATAGTTTCCCATAGCCGTTGCAATCATTTCCCCGATGTTCGGTCGTACCAATCCTCTACTGTGACCCTAACAACTCACCTATCAGTGTTTTTGATAGACGTTTTATATAACCCCGTCGCTCAATTTCCAACTGAATACTTTAGGTTTACGTGCGGATGATTTAGCAGGCGATTAAACGAAACTTACACGATCGACGGCATGGTCTGAGACAAGGTAGTTACTTCAAAATACACAGCAGTCTTGAACCTAGTGGTGCCAAGGATAGCCAACGGTGATGTGGTCAGTCGACCCCTATGGACGGCCACTAAGTGACGTATTA
>JTDE01001831.1:19972-43705 GCA_014338405.1 Paragonimus skrjabini miyazakii | reverse complement strand
CAATGTGGCAGTTCGAGCTAATCTAATTGTTTTGTGTATGAAGATATATAGATGTAACTGGTTATGACGTATACTGAGAATATTAAGGTTGAACACTTTTTGCAGATGCCTCAGTCTGCTAGTGCAGTTGTTCATAGCTGGGGACAGCTTGAAGAGATAAGTTGCTAGCCGCAGATGACATTCCTACCTCTGGACTAGGATCTCCATTCCTCAGGGTCTATGAATGGAAACGTTGGAGAAGATCACAAGTAATCGGGCTCAATGGCGTGAATGCTGCCATTGTTTAACTGTCTTGCATGCTGATCGAAGACACTTGTTTATGCGATACAGTATACATCATGGCGAAGTGGTATTACAGATACCTCCTACTCTCACTTGCAACTGCGTTCATTTTTTGCTAGATGCACACGGGTATTTTGATATTAAATGGGCATGAGCTGTTTTTTTCATTCCCCCCCCGTCAGTTTCCCTTCTGATCATCCTCCCATCCTTCGACTAGGGCTATTTTACCTTTCTTTTCTCATAGATGTTTGGCAGTCAAGTATCGGTAACAAACACTAATATATTGCTGTTGAGGATGTTCAGTAGTTGGGGATGAATTCATAATCCACTCTCCTTTCTGCCTGCGTCGTACATTCTCCGGGTTCAAGTACTAGTCATCGTTCTAGCTAATAGCATTATCCAATCTATGTTCATTCGTGTGTGTGTGTGTGTGTGTGTGTGTATCACAACAGCGAACGTTCTGTTATCGATTCAGTGCGATAAACTGTCTGTACATATCTGCGCAAGCCTAAAAATTGCCTGTTCACCGAAGCAGGAGAAAGAACGGATGGATAAATATAGCCCGAAAACTTTTTACACTACAGTAAATGACATTGGTCAAAGCGAGTACTGTCTAACGGCCTTTCTGTTTTGGACAGAGACGCTAGGTGATAAGGCTCCGTGGCATGACTGATTTGTTTCATGTATGTTTCCGTCGTCATCTTTGGTTATGACGTTACTATGTGGCGACCGGATCCGAACTACCTGTGTGAGCGGTTCGTAGTTGAATCACTGAGCCGACTCCATACTGTACTCTTCTGTTATGGTTGGCATTCCTTCTACCATATCTCAATACTTTTCGTTAGTGTGACTCGCTTGTTTTGAATACTCTCATGTTCATAACTATATGTAAAGCATATGAACCCTGATCGACGTGAGAACAATTGGAAAATTCACTCTGTTTGATCGATGAGTTTTAATTTTAACTACTCTTCAAATGAGAATACCAAACACAGTGGCCGAATAAATGCGAGTTACCAGTCCTCAAAACAATCAAGCACAACGATTTTGATACGATCCGGAGAAAGAAAGAAAATGTTTGAAACGGAAATGCGCTCACAGAACGAATTTGAAGCTCTTCGTTTAAGCTTTATTCAGCGTCACTGATTGACTAGTCTAGCAAACAGTTTGAGAAACAGCTTTTGTGTAACCCTTTCTGAATAATCCCCTTATCGAATGGCCGTCCAACTTGCCACTCAACAGAACGATTTGACGATATTTTACGGGGTTTACTTCTGAAAATCTGATGATGGTAACTAACCTGCTCCATTTAGAGAAATCGTTCAGTTCCCAGCTTACTACTATCGTTTCCTGTGGGTTTAGTCAAGATAATTTACCCGTAACCGGGTCAAATTATCGAATGCTTTGTGGAGCTTTGGACGAAACTGATCACTGGTGCTAACGGACGCAAACTCAGGCAAATCAGCGAAACCAGGTATACTTGTCAATAATTATGCTATGGAGCGATCAATTGTTGAGCAGCATTGACGCCGCGCAACCAGTTAGAATGCTCTAAACGACTAAGAATTCAAATGATGTCGTTGGATCAAAATTCGACATTATGCACACTGAACAGAATGCTTCTGTAGGACTACTATGGTTACGTAGACTTAATGTTGGATAACGGGGTTCTGAAGATTGTTAACCGGTTTGTTCACTTAAGGATTTGCATCTGCAACAGCCGAATTTGTCAATCTAGGATATCTGTGGTGACAGTTAGGTATTTTTATGAAGCATAAGGATCGCGCAAGTAAAGTGACTGTGAAGGCTGTGCTACTTTACGGCCGCAAAATCTGACCATTCACATTGGGAAACGTGAACCGTCCTCAGGTATTCGTCATTCAGTATCTACGTTTGACCTCTGGCACCAACAGGGAGGTACCGAGGAAGTCAGAAAGCCGGTATTTGATAAAGATTTTCCGGTGAGTTCCTTCGCCCAATCTTTGGACTTAAATGATCAAGTCGTGTACTAGGGATACTAGCTGGTCGCCTGGCATACCGAGCACTTTGCCGATGCTGCGACCGACTGGCGTAAAGTACGTTGCGGTTAGATGATGACCTGACGTGGAGACGTGGATTCGTTCACCAAGAAGTCGGTCAATGGAAGTCGAGTTCGTCTTCCGAGCTGGGGATCTCGCACTTCACAGAGTCATTAGCTGAAGACTTCAGATTAGAAGGTGGCTAATCAGGCCCAGTGGTGTGAAGTTTGTCTATGTCTGACCTAGTTGTCTATGAAGTTAGTGCAGTTAATGACGCGGGACATTGAAAGCCGTAAAGCTCTCTTACTGATGACCCCCTGATTTCACTCATAGCTCGGTTATTTCTTTGCAAGGTGTAAGCATCTTGATGTTGAATGTTCGAGTATAGCCATTGCTGTTTTTAATAATCAGGCCGCCTCTCTTTATTTTTTTCTTGGCCATTGCTTCACTTTTTCTCTATGGTTGTATGACGATTAAACGTCAACGAGAACCACTAATGTACTGCTGTCTTTGATTGTTTTGATCGGAGTCCAGTCCTAGTTTGGATCTCATTGAGAACCCAGAAAGCAAGGCGACGGTCGGTTGTGAACGTACATCGATTCCAGTTCCGGAGCCGTTGGACACACTGGCCGAACGCCGGAGGCTGTAGAAAGCCAAATGACACGACGTCATCGTATTACTTAAACAAAAGAGTTGGTTCATACCATGTCAGCTAGCACTGTTCCAGAACGCGTTTGGAGACGAAGCTCGGGGGTTTCTGTGGACGCTGCCTTTTGGTCCAGGTGAGGATAACCACGGTTTGAAAACTTTAATCGGGAAATGTGGACCTTTCGTGCTGATCAATCAAACGTGATGTTAAGCCACCTCTGACGATTTACGATAATCTGTTCAGTAACGTTTTATCGACGACAACTACAATAAAATTACTTTTTCACCTTGACTGTGAGTTGACTGGAGGCTAAAATTATCTAGCAGAATACGCGTGTGAAATGAAACAACCAGAAGCGACCTCGCAGAATGACCACCAGTCAAAAATTGGTTCCTTTCAACAGTCACGTACAAATGAACATGAGAGCCCGTCAAACAAAACCAAGTAATAATATTTTTAGTAAGTACTCAATGATAGTTATGAAAAAAGAGAACACAGATGTATTCTGTTTGCTCAGTCATGGTGCAAAATTTATCGCAGTTGTTCACTGCATGCGGCAAAAGTGAGAATAAAGACAAATTTGGAACCGACTTTTTGCAAAATGATCAAACATGCTTCAACGAATTCAACATTAGACATTACACCAAACCTAGAGCGACAAACCTATTGAACAGTCTTCAAAATTGCAACAATAGATCCAATGTCTTTTTCTTCCATTAAATCGATCACTACTTACACCACAGGCCTGATCAACAGCACAGTCAAGCAATTCGCACATAATCGCGATGGGAATCCAGAACGGACAACTCACTCGGAGACTTCTTCGACAGAATGCATCGTAGTGGGTCAATGTATGTAAGTGCAAGGAGGCAACGAGATTTCAGTAGAAGCATCTGAATTTTGAGAAAACGTATGGACCTAGTATGATGAGGTGATCTAAGTTTGAAAGCGTGGGAAGTGGAGTCAGGTCAAAAACTTTGCGGATTTTGGGGCAACAAACTCGCTCAATGGTGGGAAGCTTATCTAGCCCCGATAAAAAGCAATTTGTTCGGTGTTGCGATACAAAAAAGTGGACGATATCATGATAAAAGAATACTGCGAAGTAGGCCGTGTTGTGAGTATCTTGGACCATCATGGAGAACAAAACGTGACCTGTGCTAATTTGCTTCATACACGTTAGTCGGTGAAATTTCCAGTTGATTCAGCGACCACCGTCAACATTCTTTCGACATAATTTTGCCATCAGACCGCAGTGGTTATTGGTGAGTTATGAATTTAGACTGGTTACCGATTGCTACCAGGAAACATCCACGATGGACGTGAGCAACTCAACGAACAACAAAACAGTGACCCTTGTAAAAGAAAATCTGATGTCACTTCTCAATTTTGATGCTACTCAGCTTTATTTCGTTTGCTTATGCATTCCAAACCACCTCTGATATCGTTGTGTGCTTTTACTTCCGATTTGGATGTTACATACACTTGTCAGTAAATGCATCAGTTAGCATTATCCACCAGGAAAGTTGAGACTTCATTCTCTCTCTCCCTCAATTGCGTTTGTTCACTCTGTCGAGCAACCGATTTGCTCAGCTACTTTGATAGGTATTTCATCATGTGTCGACGCGGGTTTCTGTAAGTTCTGCCTACATATGTCTTGCCTCAACCGCAAATGAGCTTGCAGATAACGTTAGAAGCAGCATGTCGTGTTACATCATACGCTGTGCTTCTTAGCAGTTCTTGTCCGGTTGAAGATGGCATGAAGATTTCAACGCTTAGGTGTTTGTGTTCTAATGTAGGTTGTATTCGATGGCGTACGATGGTGTCCAGGTGATCTTTTTCCGATGTGAAATTGAGGACTGTCTCTTTGTTGGGAGTTGGGTTCTCGATACAATATTGCCCCTTTTGAAAGTATCGCCGCAAAGATTTCATCAAAAAGGTACTTTCGCTTGAACCCACTTTTCTTAATCACAACCAATAGGCAATAAAAATGATTGTTTCATAATGTTTGTGTCAACTATCGTCGCGCCAAACTCCATGAGAAAAACGACTACACACGAGCATCTAACTAAATCTTTTTTGTTATCGCTGTGCAGCTTGTTTTATGTTTTTCTCTATTTTTCTGTTTACTTTTTTTCAATTTCATCTGTCTGTTTCGTGGTCTTCCAATAGCCCTCGGTTCGTACTCAGACTTGCAAGCATTAATAGCAGTGTTCATCCATCATTTAGCAGGACAAGAAAGACTGCACGTTACATTGCTCAGAATCAATCCGTTATGTTTGCCCTTACCTTCCTGTTCATCGCTCATCGACAAGGTTTCACTGCTGAGACCGTATCGACCAAAGATCAAAGCCGGCCAAACCGTCCACGTGTATGTAACAAACTTGCATAACAGTCGAAACCTACCATCGATTGGTCAGTCGATGTTTTCGCGCGTTACTGACACCCGCTCATTGACCAGTGATAGCCAGTCTGGTTGATCGATTGACGCTAGATTGCTATTTTTAGAAGTCTTCTGATCCAGTATCTAAAGCAAGCTCCATAACACCAGTGCACACAGACTTCTGCATAGCTGGCGTCCGTCCATTCTCAAATTTTCCGAAATCAGGCGGAACAATTTACAGCGTTGTTTGCGTTTATTAACTTACTCAATTTTGTCTGTCTGTAGACACTGGTGAATTTTCGGTTAATCTGTACGCTGTTTTTTCTTTTCTGTACGTCAGTATGACAAAACGTGTGACCTTTCCGAAATCGTGTCATGATACTGTTTGGATAGAACAATTTGTCTTTGTTGATTTACACAATTTTTCTATCCACTTTGCTCGCATGTATGCATTCACATGTTTTGCTTATTTCCAAGTGACCTGGCGGTAAACAGACTATATCGTGTAGGCTGTCTCGTCAACAGCTCGACCTTCGAGCAAGCTGTTGTTATTGTTGACGTCCCTGTTGTTTTCAACCAGTTTCAAAGACCTACAGCTAACTGTTATTTCCTCACTCTGTTCCTCTAGGATGGAGCTCGTTGTCCCAACCAAAAGACACCACCACTAATCAGGGTAGCGTTATGTATGCTCTCTTTGACATCTCTGAACGCAAATGAGAATGTCCCAGAATGTGCCTGCGTATACTGGGTATTGTGCATCAAACAGATTTCACTACAGTTCCGAGCACACATTGTACTGTTTTTTGAATCATTTGGATCTAGTAGTCCACTATGTCCACCTTTGTGTTGTTTTACTTCACTCAACCTAGAATTCCTACGTGATAATTATCAGCCTTGAGTCTTATCGATTGCTACCGTTTTTCAGTGCCATGATCTCCTCAGTGACTTAGACAATTCTCTGGGGAAACGAGAATCCGGTTGCCGGCACGTTCTTGATGGCTACACGCTATCAGATCGGGAAGCATTCCTAACTGTTACAGTCTATAAACTTGGCTAGCGGCATCTGCCGACTTTTCTTTGTTATCTGCAACTAGCTGTATCCTATGCATTGAACAATCAGCTAGTATACGGACCACTTAGCCCATCGGTTACACACTATACTTTGTCACTATTCACCTAGCTAGTTGTTCATTCGACACTTTTTCAAAACACTCGCTGGTTAAGAAATGGTGTTGTCCACCTGTTAATCTCATCTGTTGGTAATATCTTGATCACAGTTGACAGCAAGTCATCATTCATATTTCAAAATTATTCTGGAGCAGTTCTATTAGAGGTAACAAGAACATTGTTGTGTCTTCTCTCGGGGGGAACGGATAACCTGAGTATTACTCATACGTGGTTGGTTGTTTTTCTTGCCTGTCGTGAGGTTATGGGGTACAGTGGTCAATGCGGTTGTGACCAAGTCGTGTAGTGCTGACAAGATTACTGTTTGAATGTAATGTTTCTTTCTGAAGGTGACCGGCTGGAAAGACCTATTTGAATACAAACACTTCTGTCACGTGTGCGTGATGGTCAATTTTATGAACCAAGTCTTTGATTACTTGACTGGAATTTACCTCAATCGTTGTAACCTTGCCACCTGCACATACAGTTATATATCATCTAACCCTTTTCTCAAGACAACAACCTTCATGTGTATATGTTATTAGAGATCTCTTTTTCACGAAACCGTATATCAGATGCTGCCATGTGCTTTAATTAACCGATTGCCTCTCAGTCTCCATTTTCAAAGGCGTTGACTGGAAGTGCGTGTACCGTCCATGGTTTGCCCGTAAAATTGATACTGTTTACGAAACTACATATAACCTTCAAAGTCATTTGAAGGCTTGCTCGTGGTTTCACGATCGGTTACTTCTCGCTTGAGCGTTTTACCCACCAATTTCTTAGGTTATGTGCGTTAGTAGCTACATTTAGAATTGCCCAAAAGTGCAAGCGAGTCATGCACAGATAATCATCACTAACGCACCTTTCATCGCTGACTGTTCGATGTTCAACTCAAAGTACAAACTTGTTTGGCTGGCTGTCTAAATGTGAATGGATTATCGCAAATTTGAATGAGCAAAATAGTTGGAGGTAGACAGAAAGACTACTGAGTGGGATCGTGCGCTTTCAGAATTTCAGTAAATGCTATCTGGGGAGTGACCGCCTAATGATGACGTGCAGCGGAAATTGCAGGTGGCCATTGTGGATTACAAAAGTCGATCTTCTTGGTTGGGGGCTTGTACTACACAAGTGGAGTCAGTTATCAGTGCCTTTACGTCGGAAGTTCTGGACAAGGACATACTAGTGTATCAGCGAATGGATGACGAACACTTGTCTGTGATAGAATATACTAAACCAGTTATTATATCTGTTTTGCTGAAATACCACTAATGTTACGGCATCAGTATGGTCTGCGTGTCTTCGGAAAAACGGCTAAGTAAGACAGTCATCCGCGGAACGTGCGCTATCTGAGCCGTTTCCATTTGCAGTGTTTAAGACGCATTTTGGATATTCGGTGATCGGACATGGTTCCAAACACTGAAGAACTGCGGCGAGCCGACACTGACAGGATGGAAACCATGCTGATGTTCATTCAGCTTCGTTAGCTAAGTCGGATTGTCGGTTTCCATATTCCAAAGCGGCTGCTGTACGGACTACTGAAATCAGACAAGCGAAATCCTGGTGGTCAAAAGCTGAGATGCCAGGGTAAGTCTTTCGCGTTGTAACATTGATTTCAGATGTTGGGAAGACGTGACATTGAATCGAACAGCCTAGAGGAACATAATCCGGACGGGCAGCCGTGAACGGAAGCGCGCGTTACGCAAGAGAACCGTTGGTACCATAGGTCGTGGTGACGACTATATGGCGTTACGATGTGTGCGGCGGCGAATGCTCTGGTCGTTTGGGATTAGTAAGTCATCAACCTACTCGTAGTGCATCGTCGGTCAAAAAACAACGAGTGCGCCAGGTTGAAGTAGGTTACATCAATTGTGTTCGTTTTTTATTATTCACAACGACCAATTGCGTTTGGCAACTCACCCACTGCCGTTTTCAAACATCTGGGTGTCTGTGGCCTCCTACCTTTCTTTAGTTTTATTGGTACACTCTATGTTTTGTCAGTTTTCTTCCAGTCCAACCTCGAATTTTGTTTTCTTCCTATCCTCTCTGGAGTGCACTAGCATGTTCTTGTATATTGAACCACTTCTTGCATTGCATTTTCATAATTTGTCCTCCCAGTTCACATCATACCATTGGGTTATCTCTGTTTATTTCCCGAGAGATAGGGGTTTCAGCTTCGTATTAGCCTATCAATTGGCTGAACATCATTGGCCGGCTGGATAAAAAGACCTCATACACATGCCTACTGGTCTTATTCGTTCGAGTATGCACTGGATACATGGTGTGTGAGGGGAACCACGAGTGATGCAACGCAAGTCACTTGGTTAAGCGCAGGCGTCCTTTGGCTTCGGTCACTGTGACAGGCTAATCCGATTTGGATGCCACCAATTATGTGTGTGTGCGTACACCTCTAGCGTCTGATTGGTATCTCATCTCCCGAGTCCACTATTTTCGATTCTACCCTCGTGGTGTTGTGGTATTCGATTATTTCACCAGTGTCCACTGTTCAACATTCAATACACGAAGCAGTGCGTGTTGCAGTGAGTACAATACTGTACGTGATCAACTGAATTTCTGTCCCACTGATCTAGATCCCGAACGTATCTACAGCTGAAATGATCAAAGGAGTTGTTTGAACGGTCGAATGTTGTACGATGCAGGGCGGACAACTGATGGCTGAGTGGGGTCACACATGACGCCCTTATACATGTAACCGCCAACTTAGAAAATGGTGTGCTACAAGGAGATATTACATTTCCATAACGACCACTAGCATATTATCGTCCATTTGGCGACAAGCTCATCATATTGCGTGTACATATTTAGTTATTTGGGCTGTGAAGTCAGTCAACTTGGATCGCTGTCGAATTCTGCTTGCCGATAAAAGTGACGGGCTGTGCACTACAGAACCTCTTTGCTAACCGGTTGATCGAAAAGACACTAGGAAATCTTTGTGAGATGATCGCCTGACGAGGCACTAAATACGCATGAAGTCAACTAGCTGTAATGGCTGTCTTTCTTTCCGCTTTCATGCAGTGTTATTCTCGCTTTCAGAAGTCTTCATTAATCTCTCTGTTTCGCACATAACTTTAGATGGCATATTCATCTCTTTTTAGAGATCCCATGCCTTGTGTGACAGGATCATGAGGCGATTCATGTATTATCGACCACCCAGTCATTTCAGTATGCGCGTTGCCTCTGACTTTTAACTAAAAAAGAATCGATCACCACATCGTTGGTCGGTCTCATGGTTGGTGCCGCGTTATAGAAGTCGTTCTTCCGTTTCTTTCACATGTACACTCGCATGAAAATCCATGGCTTCCACGTGATATATTTTACGCTTGGTTGTTGTGTTGTGACATTTATTGATTCTTCAATCTTAATACTTGTGCGATGCTAACATGCTTCCTTTTTGTGATGTCACCATGCCTCAATCTTTCGTCAACGGTTGTTTCCCCGTCATACACGAAGTGGACAGTGGAAGTGGAATTGACCTGGGATAGGCACGGCTCTCATTCACCACCTATCTCATATGTGCCCTGGTCGAATACCTACTCACCGCGACCGATTGAGTATACTTGTTACTGTTTGAATTCTCGATACCGATCGGTTGTGTGACTGTTGTTGAGTACCGTTCATTCATTCACTTATTCGCCTCAGCACAGTTTCACCGAGCTCCGCATGTTGACCAAAATGTGGCGGTCATTTCGAGCACAGAAAACCTACCGGTGAGTCACGATTTCATCACAGGAAGTTAGCCAGAAGAGTACGTGCGCGGACATTTCCACAGTGCAAGGCGGTGGTGATTCAGTCCAGGTTCGAGGACTTACCCGGTCAGATGGAACGAGTGAATTGATCTTCCTGGATTACACTTCACTTCTGGCGACTTACTGAAATAAGGTTTACTGTTAATAGTATCTGTCTTGACTGACCAGATACTCCCCGCCTTACTAATATAGCCCTCTACGGAAGCCTGAGCTGTTTTGCAACGAAAGTATTGCTCTTGTCGGGGCTGATTCATACGGATTGCGTTGTTTGTTTCCAATTAAACTATATGCAGCACTTGAGATCGGTGTCCAATCAAGTCGAGCAGTGACAGATACAGTGACTTCTTGTGAAAATTATCCAAACAAATGAATGATGTTTAAGAAAGGACACCTTGTCGATCGGTAACATTACGTAACATTAACAACATGAGCCGTACCTCATTTTATTGTCGGGTCAAAGCCGGCTAACTGACTGTTGTGGAATGGAGAACCCGACTTATTGCAGTGTTTGACGGAGGCTCCCTAACAAATGAGGAATACCGAAATAAGCTAAGGGCGACCCCGTAGATCACACGTAGATCACTATTTATGAAAACATGCCTGATCGCAGACGTTCCTCGTCCTATTTGATCCTCAGACAGATAATCTTACAGTTTCAGGTCGTTATACTACCAATGCTTTCCATCCTCAGGTGCATGTCATTCTTGTTGCACTCGACTTATCCCGGGTTGTGAGGAAAGTGCACTGTTCGGCATGCGCTGAGCTAATGTTCACAGTTTTTTTGTCGTCAAATCTGTGTGCCGAAACCAACACACTTGTCAGTATGTAAGACGTACCTTTAGCAAAACGCTGGCGAACTCTATCTTTGTGTATACGAAGCTTCTAATGCATATTTATAATGTCATAAGGACGGTGGTACTCAAAACCAATGACTATTTCAAAATATCACCCACTTAAAAGATTGTCCGCATTAATGGCTAGTACTGTATGAACTTTAGCTGTTCGATCATTGATTTTCTCAAACGCTACTCAGGTGGCCCTAGCTGTGATGTTTGTGGACACGCGGGTGTTTACCAGTCTAAAAGTAGAATGTTGTACTTCACCGCAACAAGTACAAACCAAAATATGTAGCTAGTGTCACTGGTCTGTTGGGGACGTATCAAGAAAACAATCTGAGTCAACTTTCTCAGGTCCTGACTGTGGCTTCCCTAAAATGCAATTTCTGCTTGTAGTCGATCAGAAGGTTTTCCAGGATATGGTTAATGGCAAAGTTAAATATGGGTTTAGATGGCTCTATCACAGGCCACCTTCAATTGGAGCTCGATAGATTATGGTTTCCCTTGTTGCTCTCTCGTGTCTTCGCAAATGACCTGCGTTTGTTCCGCAAATTGTGTATCTTCCAACGTTCATCGCTCAGTACTAATGTTAGCATCTCTGAGTTGAACCGCAATAAATAACACGCGATATAGTTGACAGAAATTCGAGCTGAACAGCAATTCATTGTGTTTCGAATAGCCTCCTTTATTTTGGAAACACGTAAGTTTGTAGTCTGACTGCGGTACGAATCGATATTTTCCGCCCGCTATTCAGTTTATTCATTGGTCTTGTTTGTCCGGTTCTCACTGGCTGACTTGCATCGATAGTATGTTTTGGCTCGTTCCTTGATTGTGCTGTCCTTGTTTGTTGACTTTGCAGCCTTCCATTTAATGTATATTCTGTTGGTTGCCTGACTGACTGTTACTGTCGCAATCTGTTGTGAATATCCTGACGTGATAGGCCGAGTCTGCCTTGTACGAAGGTCTTGTATTGCTTCGGAGGCTTGGGTACCAACTGAACGTGCATAAGTTGCATATCATTCATTATCGTGTACACTCATCAAGAGGAGTAATGTGCATCGAATGGTGCGATGAGCTAAGTGAGCCACTGTTTCAGTGGCTCCAAATCGTATCGGGTGGCAACTTGAAGGACTTAGCTATAGGTTTGTTTCAAGCAAAGGAAACTTTCACGGACCACAGCCTGGCGATGTACACCCCTTTTGTCAAGAAATGGATGGGATGGTTTAAAGCACTGTGCCGGCGCGAGCCAGACATGAAAAGTCCATATTCTATCGTCTGTAATTTGTGTAGATGCTCTGCTGAACATCAACTACTGTTCATCTGACACCAGTCATCATTGCTCAGCTTGATTAAACAATGTATTCCAAGTGCGATGCGGGATACCGCAGCAAACCTAATAACACAGTCTGTTCTGGTACATAGCAACACCGAATTGGTCTATGTTTGGTGAAGCTTATAATACCGGCACTTCGTCACAGGCTGTTTAAAAGCTCTGAGAGATGTTCTCATTCTGTCTGTTGCCATACCTCTGAAAGTGTCAATCTCAGATGGGACAGTGTTTGTAATTTTATGTCTTTGCGGTTTATTCAGTTATTTTGATCCCAGAGGCAATCTGTGGACTTAAGGACAGGCGGTCTAGCAGGTCAAGGTAGACAGCCATTATTATGAGACGACTTGAACATCTATACAGAGCTGTTCCATCGGGTCGTGGTGTTATCAGCATAGACCATTCAATAACTCCGGTTAGACGATTTCCCGAATAATTTTTCTTATACCAAATCCCGCATAACGGACTAAACTAACATCACCTTGTAATGTTGAAATACTCATACGATCATTGTAACGTTCATCTCAAAGGTTCATCAGCATACTATTCCATTCAACTCTGCAAGACGAAATCGCGACCTGTCCGTCAGCCTTTCTACGGTTTGGTCATTCACCAAATCTCACGTTCTGTCTTCATATTGAGATCGATGAAATTACTTCGGGCTAGGTTAACTAATGAAGGTCATACGCCGATCTTTCCAATCCTTTTTTTATGCATTATTCCTGTTTTCGGACTGTAGTATGAGTGGAAACTCCACCACTGATTGTGCGTGACTGTGTTTTTTTAAGGTCTGTCCGGTTGTTTAATTATTCGTGACCTATATATCTTCGGCTGATGTTCTCGTTCTCTTGGTTCATTCAGGTGAAATGAATATGCATAATCTGATGTTCCGTTTTACCACTAGTTTTCACGACAGCTGGAATCACGGACAACCTTGTGGATTCTTTGGGAAGCGACCTGAGTAAATTAGATTGCAATCGTAGTAACGAGCATTGCACATATCTCGTAATACACGTGGTATCAGCAAATCGCCACCGGTGAGACCCACATAATTCAGATGAAAGCCTCACTTTCATTTTCATTCGCAATTAACTATCTTGTTTCACGTGCCTTTTTGAAGTCAACAAAAGCTTATATCTGTGGGCAGTGAAGCAGCATACATACTAACAGTTTGGTTCCACTTTTGTACTATGGAAAACTGTACTTTAATCGATTACACTATGGAAGTGTCAACAAACATTTGCCTGCTATATAGCTCACATAATATGAGCTATCGGCGATTGTCCTTAAATGAGAGCGAACACCTACAAGCGGCTTACATACATACTGTTAAACATTACTCGTATCATTGACTTCAGGCACACACAGGGCCTGTCACAGTTTGGCATCGATCACTGTGATCGTCATCAGGCTGATCACTTTTACACGCAGCTCCTTTTCCTCCTAGTGAACCAGCATGTATTTGTGCGTACGTGTGTATGCGATTTGATCAATCGATATGCGACTTGCCTGTGAGTGATCGATATGTATGTTCAGGCAGGCCAAATCATCTGCAGCTCGTGTGCGTGCGTGCCCGCCGTCGGTGCGCCTATGTGCGTGAACTCGCGCGCGCGCGCGCGCATCGCAACCGCCCACGCGGTGGTCGCCTGTGGCCCGCCAGCCGTAGTGTACCTCCCTTCCTCCCCCAGCCTCTGGCTGCGGGTTTTCTCTCAATCTGCTGTTTATGTTTTTAAAACATGTTTTGGTCGGTGCCCCGTTTTCGACTAAGACGAAAGGGGCTGGTGACAATAAACTCCGTTTATTTTGAACAGTCTTATTTGGTGTAACTTTGATTTGAGAGTCAACGGACCTCTGGAGATTGAGATACATTGTATACGTTACAATTTGGTTCTTTGATCGCGAGGTGCTTTGACGAACTTTATGGAAATGTGATTATTCTCTTGTATGGGTCCCTCTGTGTTTATAAAGACTGACCAGCTGCACCACAACGGCCTCCTCCCACACCCCTCCTGGTCTTGTTCCTTCGGGTTCACGATTGGTAACATGCTAGACCTGATATTCTGGTATTAAACGCAAATCCCTGGTGCTCGGGAGTCACATGGTTTGCAATTTAGAGGCTCGTTTCAAGCACTGACGTCTTTACTCGACAGGCACCTATCGACTCAGGACGGAGTGAATGGGCCGCAACCTTTCCTGCGGTTGCTATCAAGGCGACCATAACATTGTTGGACCAGGTAGTAGGAGAAGTAGCTGTTCGTCGTAGAGTTTGAAGTGAACACGGTGACCGGCGACCCCCTAATGCCAAGGAAATCGTTGCGGGTGTGATGCCTACGTAGGTCGACCATATTGCCCGTATCTACTGGCTGAGGGCTGAAAAGTCTTGGTCGATACGGAGCCTAATAATTTTCAGATCGCCAGATCATGCTAAATTTTCACAAAAGTGTGAGCTGAAGCGCAATTTTCCCGCTTTCAAAACTTATATCCGGACTGGTCTATTAAGGAGCGAAAGTCATTGGACCTTGCAGTTTTTGGTACAGAACTCGTATTGCCTCCCATTTGATTTAAGTTTCCCATATAGGGCATAGTGAAGTTAATGTCTGTTGTATCCCAGGCTATTCCACTGGGACCTTCAGGTGATAATTCAGCAATTATCCAAGTTACCATTCAACGCAGGTGCTTCGAGTCTTCTAAGGTCTGCGCGACTGAATGCCTAGTGAATGTACCAACACTTACCGTGTTCAACTAACGGTGTGCTCATGAGCATGCTCAACGACAACAAACTTGGTAAGACACGCGCCTTCCGAATTCAGAAATCGTGTGTGGTGCTCATCCATTTGAACTCTATGCGATCTCAACCAGCTCATTAAATTTCGAAATCCGGACCATTAACAGGGGAGAAACGCGACGTTTTGGTAAGGTTGTTTCAAGGAAAATTGTCACAGAACCATACTGGTATCAAAAAGCTCCTCAGACGTTCTCAGCGTCATACTCATGCAACAAGCAATACTGGTAACGCCCAGATACATCAAGCGTGATGCTCAATTTCGTCCTACAACGACTTATTCACGTTCGCATCATCAGCCTTGTATTTCTTATATGGAAGTTGTCACCGTGACGCTTAAGCGGATACTTCTTGAATCTGACTTGACAAGAGGACATTGGAAGGCCTGGTCTTCGTCAACGACCTTTGCTTCCATTCCTGTGAAAAGCATATCTCTATTTTTCGTTTTTCTTCTGTATCTCCCCTATGTTCCTGGCTTGTGTCTATATCCAATGTTTTTATGATATATTTGGTGGCTGAATTGCAGCAAGAGGCACCTGGTAAGCATTCCCATGTTATAGCTGTCAATGAAGCGTGGTCGATTTCATAGATAAGTGGCGATGATGTTTGTATTTCTGGTCATTCTGTCTACCTCACTAACCTGTTTTCGATACTTGATTATTCTCATGAATCCGAATTTTACATCACCTTTTCATTCAGCGACACTATCTCTTCTCATATAGTTGACTTCAAATCAGATTATATTCCCACAATTTGCTCTTATTGGGACCTGTCGTTCGTTCCTGCCATTTTTGTATCCAACCAGGAGTGCTGGCAAAAGCAACTTCAAGAGAGAAAAACTTTTTCCTTTTTATTTACTTGCAATACCGTCGAAGGAATTCAGTTTCTTCCGTTGTATTTTGTGTCAACTGAAGGGCAAGGTCACATCCGAAATTGGTGTCATTTATGATAGATTAATACGCCACTGTTTTAGACTCAAACACGAGAGTTCCCATGGTATCCCTTCTGTCCGCATAATTCTCAGTGCAAAATGTACAAAGCCTGCTTTCCGAGTCTCATTCCCTTTAATTGATCCAATCTGGATCAGGTTCATTCAAGGTCACTACGATCGGTATCTACTGTATTCGCCAGATGATTTTAAGACGTCTTCATCCTGACTTACTACTAACATTGCACTCTCAGGGTGAAAAGGAACTATCGCCATCCCTGTTTACAATTAGGGTTCTCGTTACTAGCTAGCTGTCGACTCATTAGTTTAACACATATTTCATGATAGTTCCTAGAATATCTTCTCAGGCAAATACACCTTCTGGCTAATAATTTCGTCTCTGTTGTTGCTGAATACTTTTTACAAAACCCTATTGGTCCAATTCATGGGTAAATCAGCGAACGCCATTTTTCTTCAGCCTTGCTATGGCGTTTAATTGTGTGAGTTACGATGCATTTTCACAAAATTGAACGCTTAAGGCAATCTAGGTGTTCTTTATGGCTGGCTGGCTGGCCTGTGTTCTAATTCGTGAGACCATTTGGATTCACTACATTTGCACTTATTCCAACGGATGCGTTTCAAGGATTCACTGTTTTCAATCAGTTTTGCTCGGTTCCCGGAAGGCATTTTACCTATTCCGTCCTCTATGTTCGTAAGTGTTAGGTCTGGAACTCCTTTGACCTCGGCACTATGTAAACCTGCCCGGCTGTTGCCAAGCGATAGTCAGAGGGGTAGTGTCTTTTTGTCCAAGTAGTCGTGACAAGTGTACACACATGTCGCTTGTTCTTAGTATATGACACAGAATTTGTATTTCAGAAAACAGCTGAACATTGAACCTGCCTTCCCCCTATCATTACGAAACAATAACAAAGAATCCGCTATACTGAGCACTGTCAAACTTACATTTTCTCTTAGCAGTCAAAAGCTTTCTAAACTATATGCCGGTTATACCCGATCACTGCTTGGATATGCTAACTTAGTGATCAATTCTGATCTTGAGAACAGTGTAAAAGTATTAATGTGTAAATCGTTTATGGTCTTCGCAGCGTCGTTTCGAACTCCTCTTTCTTTACCCAACTGAGTTTGTAAGTTTTTATAGAATTCTACCTCTTACTTATCCCCTTCTTTGTGAAAAGTTGACCGAGAAATTTTTCATGTTTACTAATCTAACGTTGTGTAAACCACGGCACTCAACCTCCACTGGACATCAGTTCTGTGCTCACAGGGTGACTGCCCACTGGGATATTCTACTGGCGATTGTAGTTATTGCCTCTTCTAGGTTATAGTTCAGGGTGTTGTTGGATTCTTACCAACCATTAGCAGAAGTGAGCAGTGTGACATTTCTTGTTCCCATATTGTTCGTATCTACGAGAAGTAGTTTGATGCCGTTTTTCCGTTGCTGTTTTTCTTAAAAGCCGGTGCTCACTTGATGTTAGAAGAAAAATTCCACAGACTCAGTGGGCTCGGACTTTTATTTGTGTATCTATCACCATGTATCGGAGTATACGATACTAAGCTAGCACAGCTAGCAAGACTTAATTAGTACTTACCACTAAGCATGCTGTGTTTACTTGTCTAAATCTTTTTTTGAGACTTGGAATCGATTTGGAAAACATCAATGACTGTGTTTTGTAGTGCATTGTCCAAAAGCTGAACTGGACTCTTCTCTGCCGCATACAGCCACCCTTTGCTTTTCAGGCATTTGTGTTTCTCATTGTATTTACAGCGTTGTTTCTCGTGACAGTTGATTGTTATTAATCTATTTCCTTAATTGCGAAAGTTCTTACGTGTTTCTTTTTATCAGGGTTAATCCTGTCGAATTGGACGAATCTCTGTTATATCGCGCTCGTTTCTTCATGATCAAGTCCGATTGTGAGTATAACGTACAGCAAGCTATTCGACACAGTGTCTGGTGTTCCACTCGGGTTGGGAATCAATGTTTAGAAGAGGCTTTTCAATCGGTTCAGCCCACGTTCACTAATCCAGAAGGTACACATGAAATGGCAGATAATGTTCACATGTATGACAACACATCCAAAAACCTCACTACTATGGTAAGTTTGAATATTACTGAGGCCGATTGTTTATTATTGTTTTTGTCTGTTTGTGTAGCCTGTTACATTATGATATTTCCCTGGTTTCTAATTTCATAGCGTTCTTGCTTGGTTTTACCGTCTTTTCTTGGTTTCCTAAGCTGTGTTCATCCTTGATCTTCTGCTTAGCAAAGTTACATTACTGCTTCCAGCAATTCGACTAAAAACATTTTTATGGTCAAACGACTGTTCTTTTCCTGAGGTAGTCAAACACCATCGTTTACTCAACTCCGTTATCTAGCACTCGCGTCCAAAACAATTGATTTACACATACTGGGACTTGTTTAACTCAGGTTCACATAGGTTTTTGGGCAAACGCTGGTCAATGCAAGTCAAGATTCACGGAACTTTCTCTGGCAATTACACCGTAATCAAAGAGAATACTAATTTCGTACTTCATTGGGTTAGTGTTTTGAAAAAAATGTGTTTGGGGTCGCAGTCATCTTACTATTTTGAGGTTTCATTCTCTAGCAAGTGGCTGTCGATGTGGGTTATCTTGCAACTCTCCAATTGCGTAAAAAACGGTTTAGTGACTATACTGCGTCGAACAGAGACATCTCGCTGAAGTACTATAATCAAAGCTTTCCAGTCAGTGTCAGCTTCGTCGATGCACATTGCATACGATGGCGTTAGCTTTGTACCGGTTCCTTCGGGACAGCCGTGCTTGTGTGCTTGCATGTTTGCCTCTGACGCCCTCCACATCCTGGGTCATGTGCTGATTTTCAACCCGATCCGAAATTCGTCCATCTGAGTGGTTGAACCATGTCACGATCACCTGATAATCATGACAATGACAATGCGCACGTGCGTTCGCACGCACGCGTGCTCTGCCTTGGCACTGTTCGAGTCGGAAGTCAAGCCCCTTGGTGTGCAGCTGACTGATTGCGATGATGCATGCGATGGCGTGCACTCGTTTTTCTCACAGCAGGCTGTGGTGCAATCTCTTAGCCATATTTGTGGCGCGTTTAAAACAAAGATACGTGCATCATGTTTTTGTCGCGAACGTATTGCTGTTGCCGTTTGAAGGTTGATTTTCTGTTTGGAGTTAACAACTCATTTGTCAGTTGTTTCTCCGTTTACCTTGAACCCAATGGAGTCCGTAACACAGTCCGCATGCGGTAAATGTACGCAAACTCAGTCTACCTCAAGGTCCTAGATGGTATTACAATATGTACGATGTAAGGTAGTATATAGTCAATGTGTTGAGCGGTTGAAATTCCCTGGAAGCACACGGTCGGTTTTGTGGTCGCTATCAATCACTAGATGTAAGCATCCCAAGAACCGAGACCATGCATCCTACCGTAAGAACGACGGATGCTGAAATTTTCAGTCTGCAACTCATTTGTTATTGCGTTTCAAATAAACGTAAAAAGAAACTCAGAAAAAGTTATTACCTATTTTACTCCCTGTATACGTTGAACATCAATTACATTAAGTTACGGCTTTCGCATCTTTCTTCGAAGCGAAGCATTAAAGTCTAGTTTATTTCTTGTTGTAGCTTATCACGAACGAAACTTTAACTTCTGCCCTGACTTTTATGTGTTAGACATTGCGATGCTTATCACACAATGAACACTATTGAACTATCATGTTTGTCCCATTCCTCGCTCTTTTTTAGTTCTAAAATAATGATCGCGATTGTATAGCAGTTATAGATGAGTGTCAACCACGGACGTGAAATATTGGTGTGTAGAGTTTTATTGCCGTTAATATTGACGGTGAATTTCCTGCGATTCTTACCCTATTGGGCGGCGGGTATTTTCAGACTTTAACACCAAGCTCAGATTTATTTATGCGATATTTTTTTTCGCTCATTCGCCTGCAGTTGCTGTCAGGCTGTAGTAACCGCATGTGGACAACTGGCGTGCGTCGTTGTTGCTGACGTAACCACAACAGACACGATAGTGTTGTGCGTTTATGGCAGCCTTGTGACACCGATACCGGCTGTTAATCGTAGGCTCACGGATCCGGTTAACAAGACTGCTTTTTTCTAGGGCTTGGAAGCCTGCATGTAACTTAGTTTGTCACACAATTTTCACAGATTGTCAAAGTAATGTAGGTCTTCTCATCATTTTTGGTTTGTTTTGGTGACCCTTCTGTCACAGTTCACTCGAATAACTCATACGCTTACCCAGTGTGAATGCTATTGTTTGCGATGGGCTACTCACAACAGCAGTTAGTAGCACATTGTGTGAACGCGTAAACTAATGAATTCTGCGATTCATTAGAGTTCGAGATAAATTCGCCGTTTTTTGCTCCGTGAAAGCTATGAACGACTGTCTGAAATCGATTGCTGATCAATTAGGTATGAAAAAAACCAACCACTGCGCAAATGCTTACTTTTATTTATTGTGTTCACTTCATATGCAATATGTGTCGTTCTTCACAAATAGCCTTTTAGACACGACGATTAATGTCATAACCAACTGGGGAATAGGAAGTATGCTGGCTGCATACGCTCTAGAACAGAGACGTTCGGACCTTTTTCGCGGAGTACGAGGAGGTTGCTAATTTAGCCGGAGTCAAACCGACCACGGAAGCCTGGTCGTCCTGCTGACACTTGTGAGGGATGGGCGATACTAGATGCAGCACGAGGGACTTCTTGCACATAGGCCACTGCGAAGAAAGTCTTGGTGATTTGATCAGATAGTCCAATTGAGTGACTGAGGTCCATTCAGTGGTTGACGATAGTCTGAAGTGGAACAGAACCAGATCCCTTGGGATTAGTCGTTATTTTCAAAGTTATGCTAGGTAGAACGCTTCCCCAGTTGGAGTCGGCATCGAGGCAGCAATTATTGACTATTCCTTGCAGGTTCAAAGTATTGCTTCAGTGGGGCTGCTGTAATGAAGCAATGGAAGTTGCATCAGCGGATAGAATATAGTCTACACAATTATTGGTTGGTATTCGCTAATCTAAGGTATTTTTGGCGACAGAGGTGTCTGTTTATGAAGTTTAAGGTTCGCGTATGTAAGCCAGGCATCATAACCACGTTGTTTAGCCACTCGAATTATAAAACCCCAACCGGCTTGAAGTATCCAACTGCTGATTTGTTTGTTGCCTTGCGTGACACCAATGGGTCATCAGCGAAGAAGACACAAAGTGGTGGTGCTTGTCAAGCTAGTTCACTGTTCATTTTCTACATATGCACAGGCCTATATGGTAGACCGTATATTAATAATGCCAAGTAATCAGTCACTATATCGAGCACCTTCTGCTGATTTCGGAACCGACTGATGTAAGATTCAATACAAAGTTGATGTGACATAAGGAAATCAAGTCATTTACCAAGAAGTTAGTTAACCTTGGCGACTTGCAAAGTCGGTGGCTGTCGACTTTAAGTGAGATGGTGGTTAATCAGGCCGAGTGACTTGAATGTTGTCGTTGTTTGGCCGTTTTTGTTGTGAAGTAGATTTGATTAGTATATCGCAAGGTAGTGAAAACTTCAAAGAAGCTCCCATGTGGATAACGCCTTGCATTTACTTTTACAGCTGACTTGTTTGTTTGCTAGATGAAAACATCTTAGTTTCGAATGTTCCAGTTTAGGCCTAGTTGTTCCCATTTCATTTCTTTTGCTTCCTAATTTACGATCGTTTGTTTCTCTTTCTGATTGTGTAACAGAAATGTGAATCACTGTGAATCGCAAATGTGTTGACCTGTTTAACTATAATAATACAGAATCGTTTATCATCTTTGCTTGCTTACTTTTACTCTATCTTATCCTTTTAATCCAGATGAATTTGAGGCATCATCAACTCATTTGTTCAACACACATCGTAGTTGGTATAGCTTTTTATCACTTAGGCTATTTATTCAGTTCAATTGCATCAGATTCTCATCCTGCTTGATGTAAGTTTGGTAATTTTGCGATTGACAACCACAGAACATCTCTCTTGTGATCATGGTAAATTGCGTTTCACCACACATTCACTGTTTTATCTGCCATTTCAACATAACAGTAAGGTATGTATAACTCGAAGAAAATATGTTGAAGAAGGCCTTCATGCTCTACGCTGTCTCTAATGGTAAATAGATCTGTTCCAAGGCGTTTTATCTGATAATATCTCTGCGTCGTCTTGATTAGGAAGATGCATTTATAAAGAAAACTATCAATTTGACAAACCATATTAACGGTGTGATGTGGACGAGTAACCACAAGCGGACCTATAATGATATCATTAATGTATGATCATGACTGAATGAGTAGTAATCCTACTGTCACTTTTACTTCCTAACCTTATCCCTAGTTATCTTTTAATGCCACCAAACGTATACGATTTACGGCAGTCGCTAATAACCGAACATCTAAGGATAGCTTTTATCCTCCATCTTTAGCACGACCAAGTTTTGTAAGTATATGGTACCAGTTTCCTTATGGCCACTTAAAATACTCACCCTTTTGGTTTAAGGGAGATACCTATCTGCCCTTCTTTGAATTACTGCAAACACTATGTGGTGCCGATTTCTTTTGCGAAACTTTTGAGGGTTTTTCAGAGAGGTTGCTATCTTGTTCGTCTTTTCATCTCTTTACCCTTTGTATCAGTTGTCATTCCGCTTCTGATTCTTCTGTATATTACGTGACACCCTTCCGTCATAATCGCTATCATCATCGTTCATTCATTTATCACAGGTCCAATCGGATTCGGTCGAAACGGAACAAGGTGCTCCCACTCCAGCCGGTCACATACTCCTGTTCTTTTCCGTTCGATCATCTGGTTATCTGAGTGGTGTTGCGGAGATGATCGGCCCAGTTAATCCACAAAAACGCCGTTCCATCTGGAACGACACACGATTTCGTGGTGAGATACCCGTCAGATGGTTGTACGTCAAGGTGAGTCAGCATGCTTATGGTGTGTATACTGATCTAGATTCCTCAAGTTAATACTTGTCATAAATAAGCTTTAATGTGTACAAGGCTGCAGCTGGCATTGTAATTTCATCAGTTTATGTATCCGAGACGACCACATTCATGTCACTTGCTACTTGGCGAGGTCGGTTCGACGTTGGTAAGACGCGTCCTTGATTACGCGCGGTCTACAGTCAGTGAGAGTGTCGGCTACAGTGTCGATCAAATACAGTTCCTCAAAAGCAAGCAATTACTGTGTTATTCTAGGGTTAACAACAACGCGACCCGATACAACTGTCCTTCCTGATAAGGATTTGTTATTTTGGAATATCTAGCGCACAGTCTCAATATGTTCAGGCAGAAATAGCCATTTGTATCATCCGGAGTTATTTCTTTCCTGCAGGCGACACCTACCCACTTTGCTCAATGGAGCAAATGGAGCAGTCAAGGTCTTCATATTTTGTGACCACGTTGTTGCTTGACCACCACGTGATTTGACCCAACTGTGGTTGGCCTCAGCATATAATACCCGGTACGGTAAACGATCAGATGACATACGGAGTACGTGACCCAACCATCGCAAGCTGTGTACCGTGATTAATTGAC
>JTDE01001830.1:107837-124857 GCA_014338405.1 Paragonimus skrjabini miyazakii | reverse complement strand
GGTTTTGTTTCAATGCTTAACCCCTGTATTGCTTCGTCGAATAAACAACCCTTGTGCCATCCGCGTTCTTGGATCACAACAGTTCTTCTTCGTCAACGCCCACTATAGTCAGACAAACTTAAGTTAGCCAAGGCTGTATCCGAACAACTGCGTCACTTAGGCAAAAGTAGACCTTCAAATAGCTCTTTGGCACCACCACTGCACACGATACAGGAGAAATCCTCGGAAATTGGAGGTCATCTGGTGACTACCGTACTTTCAGCACCCTCACAATCCCGAACTGTTGTCCCATACCACACATCCACGACTTTTCTTTGAGATTCGTTGGCGATACCGCTCTCACTAAATTAGACTTGATAGTGCTTAAAGTCACATGACTGTTATGATTGGATCTACGGCTTACGAGCGCGTAAACGGAAACGGAATAACAGCCAATGAAACGGCGGATAACTGCACGAGGAATAACGGTAGTGAACAACGGAGTACGGAATATACGCGGCCCGCTAGTCTCTTACCGTCCAGCCCATCCACCCGAGGCTACCGCATGAACACAGGAAAAAGACTGGCCTTCAGACAAAGCTTCTTTATGTCGCTCAGCCCGACAACAACATGGTCAGAAACTCGTTTGTATTTTTATGGTTTGCGAATAGCTACAAAGGAAAGCCAAAAAGAACGGACCAGACAAAATTCCAGACAGTCCTGTCTAGTGTAATCAAGATGATACAGCAATTGTCACGACGGTTGTGGACGGTCGTGGGGACCGAGGAAGTACACGACTATAGCAACAGTGAAGGTAGCTGACAAGTGTATTTTGTTGGTCTTCTTGTCACGCCATATTTCCGGGGAAATTGTGACTTCCCCGACAACGACAGATGCCGAGGAGGATGCCTCAAAAACGGCCATTACCATACGATTTTAACGTTTGGGATTTCACACAGTCATTTGGACTGCGTAACGCGCCTCGAATATGTCGCAGTTTTATAGATGAAGTACTGTGACTAATCCCGTACGCGTACGCTAACACTGACGACGTTCTAATCTCTAATCGTTCCAACAAGCAACACTTGCGTCGTCTGCGGGCTGTTTTCGAACGTTTTTACGCGATCCGATACAGCGATCAGTACCGATAAGTGCGTCTTCTGGGTCAGTTCATTGGATTTTCCCAGGCATCAAATTGATCAAACCAGCGTCACGCCTCTGCCCGATGAAGTGGAATACATCTCGAATTTCCCGACGTCCATCACAATGACAAAACTCTAACGCATCCTCCGAATAGGTAATTATTAACAATGATTCCTTTCCCACTTCTCAGAGATTATAACACTTCTAACACACCAGGTCGACTGAAATGGAAAATCTGTAGGCCTTTCGTAAAAAGCTAAGGCAGCTTTCTTAGCGGCAAAAATGCTCTATGTCGCGCCATTAAAACTGACTTCATCAACTGTGGTCCAGACGCACATCTTCTTTTCATCACCGACACATTGAATGAAGCTGTCGGCACCATCCTACTGATGAACATCAGCTTCTAGCTTTCTAACAGACGCTCCAGTCAGCAAAACGAAATATAGCATTATGGGATGCGAATTATTCGATATTTAACTCTGAATCTGCTATATCCAAAACTTTTTGCTAGATGTTTTGATGAGCAGACCGATCACAGATTTTTAGTTTTCTGTTTTCAAAGCGAACCTAGTCGGTACTCTCCTCGAAATATTAGACCATACTTCCAAACTCACTATGGATGTGCAGTCTAGTAGGTGACACCAATATCGTGACCGGCGCGTTGTCGCTCTCAGACGTCAACATGGTACACTCACAACTAACTTAGTTGAAAGGGTCACCGCCAAACAAAGCAGTGAAGAGCTGGAGCAGTCTTCCATTGCCGACGCAAGTTGGTAACATCTTACGGGACATGTCAAATGATAGACCCAGGCTCTTCATCCCTTGTTCTTACAGAAGTACTATTTTTGATCACTTTCATTGCATATCTCATCCTGGTGACCGCGGCACGCTGAAGTTGATTGTATGACGCCTCGTCTCCTCTTCTATGGACAAAGATGTTTATGGTTCGCCAGAGCAGTGTAACGAATAACTGAATGAAAACACACAGGCATACAGTCAATACACCTGATACTTCTCCCAACCAGATGCCAGTTTCTCACACGTTTACATCGACATCGTTGGCTCATTACCATGTTTCAAGGGGTAAACTTAAAAGGTTACTGTCATGGACAACGTAACCCGTTGAATCACCTGCTGAGGACGTATCAGCGGCGCCGATTATTAAAATTGTCTTCGAATACAGGATTGCCAATTTTAGCGAAACATCTATAATCACCACCAATCTTGATATTCACTTCCACATTATTCCCTTCTGTAATTTCATCCAATTGTTGGGTGGTTCTAAAATGAAGACAGCAATCTACCAACCTTGTGCTAATGGATTGATGAAACGCCTTCACTTGTGATCCGGTGACCTTGCCTACTATTTCGGATAACTGTTCTCCAGTATTCTATTTCGAAAATCTATTTAGATTTCCCTGTACCATACATATACCAATGTATTTTCGGTTAGAATAAAGCAATTTCTCGCTCATTTCCTGATTTGATTCGAAAGCAGTCTCCAAGTTTCAGTACCAACGGGGCACCCAAAAGGATTTGTACTATGCTGTCTAGATGACCAGATTATTGTCAAGAGTTTTGTACATACCAAACGACTTGACTTTGACGTAATTGACTGGTGATTGTAAAACCAGAGTGATGATCGCTTCCTTGTCTTATGCGGTTTAAGGTGCTCTTCAAGTTTTTCCAATATGTTTTTGTTGTATCACGATCATCAACGGAGGTGTATCATCTTTAATGCAGCCTTAAAAATTGGTTTGTGGCTAGAGGTCGAGTTTGTAAAAGGTCAATTTATCTTATCGTTCACTTTTCATAGTACTGCCTAAGGACATGTTTGTCTGTGATTTGTGTTCAAGAGCGCGCTGATTTGTATATCACCTTCCACTGTTATCAACTTGATAAAATTCCGGACGCTAAATTTTTTAATTTTTCTCACATTTGATGCTGTGGTGGTCCCAGTAGCCAAGGATATTGTAACCGTAGATAACTATAACGATAACAACTAGATGTGTAAGAGTGTGTACAAGGGATTAGGATGAAGCGACTCACAGACAATCCGTTGGGGGTGAGAATATCATCACATATAAATGGGAGACAACGCTAGTGAATAGACTGGGACCACGTTCGATGATTCATTTCTCGCATGACGTAGGAAATAACGATAAGTGTCAGAAGGTGAGTAAAAAAAGTGGATCTGAAATAGTTCACTCTGAAACTCGGTGACCAACAACTCTAACAACAATTAGAAACGAGAGAGAGAGAGTGTGTGTGCGCAGAAGCTCTCTTTTATTGTGACAGCAACCAGTAAAGTTAAAAAGGATGGGTATGCCTTCAAACAAAATTTACAGGTGACGCTGCTAAAAGAATGCATACAGAAGAGTACAGAAGTACTCTATAAAGGACAATATTTAGTTGTAAAAACTGCAGCACTCCTCACCAGAACTTTTGGGAATTAAAAAATGTGAAGAAAGGACGTCGAAAGACGGAAACAACGCTCGGGCCTGTAAAATGGTTTTCACATGACCATATCGTTCTGTTTGCTTTTCTGATTGCGAAAACGAGAGATATCCATATTGAATAGTTCACGGGTTCTATCAGTCAAAGATTATCTAACTCTTGATCGAAGATTATCACTATGGGCCGAAATACTAGCCTAACTGCGGATCGAAGAAATAAGACTGCCTTCACTTCGGTGAGGCAGCCGATCCCTCTTATGAAACATCCCCATGTCATCGTTGGAGAGTAACGGCAACCTGAGTCTCTGGAGACGCTGTAGACTTGTGCTTAGATGGAATCGGATGCAGTATTTGATCTAATCGAATCCAAGGACGTTAAGATCTGGCATGCGAGTTACGTAACAGGTGCCCCTGACTCCAGTGCACTGAACTTTGCCAATAATGGGTAGTCAATCGCTATCTGGGTTGTTGGGAACATTGTAAACCTTCATTCAGGTAAGTTGTGAAGTCGGAGACTGGCATATTAACAGAGTCTTTATCGAGTTGTAGTCTGACTGACTTGTGGTTAACAAAAACGGAGATGCGCTTTCCGTTGGTTGTATGGTCATCATTCCATGATGTCAGAATGACTTGTACTCTTGAAAATTAGGGTTTGTGTCTTGAGAGATTTCTGAGAGGACAAGTTCTGATGTTTTTTAAGATGACAGTGATTCTTCTCATGGCTCCGCTGTTAGCAGTAGGTCCATCCATGCTATTTAAAAAAATAACACAGGATGTAGTGCTATCGATTACTTTGCCAATACGGGATAGGCGATTCCTTTCGGCCGTCGGTTTCTGACTTTGTCATAACCAAGTCTGATACATACGATGGTATCTTGTAGATGTTCGAGTGACTCTTCTGTCAGCTCAAACTAGTGTCATGCTTCAGGTTAACCACGTTCTGGCAATGGGCAGTAAGAATTATGTCAAAACGTTATCTTTTGTTCACCACAATCTGTATTCTGACATCTGCTTTTTGTGGTGAGTACGGTCCACATGTAAAACCAGACATTAAAGTTCATTCTCACTCATTGTGCGAAATTGTATCCGTTCGTACTCCGGATTGGCAATTCCAGTGTAATGCACCCAAACATCGTCTGCTACCCTCAGAAGCCTCAGACACTAGAAGTGTAGGCTAAACAGGGGTGACTTGTTGACAAGAATTTGGAACGTCGTAAGGGTGTCTTTCTTAAAGCAAAATTCTCTCGGGATTTTGACGGGATGAAGTTGAAGTAAACTTCAAATTTTACTAATCCATGATCATCAGAGACGACAGTATATCAGTGGTTCACACTGATGCTTAACTGCCACACAACCACGAAGAAGAAAAAAACCTATATGAGAAGGGAGTGAAAAAGAAGGGGAGGAGAGTGGACCTCATTACTAAAAATAGCTACGTTTATATTCAACCATACAACATCAAGGTGCCTAAACCTTGCAAACAAACAACCGAGTTGTAAATGGAGGTAAGGCTTCATCAGCAAGACAGCTTCCTTACGACTTTCACTGACCCACGTGGCTAAATGCACTCAGACAACAGACAACTCGGGCAAACAACGACAATATTCACGCCATTGAGCTCGATTAGCCGCCATCTCACTTAACGTCTGAAGCCACCGACTCTGTGAGTCGCGAGGAACCTTGCCCCAGAGATGAACTTGATCTGCGGTGACCAAGCTCTTCGTGAACGATTTCATTTGTCTACCCCAGGTCATCATCTGTCCACCTCGCACCTTACGCCAATCGACCGCAGCGTCTGCAAACAGTACTCGGTGTGGTAAATGACTAGCTAGCATCCTTAGTACATGATCTAACCATCTAAGTCTTTGAAGTGTAAGGATTGAACGAAAGAACTCGTTTGACAATCAGTGCCAAACACCCGCTTCCAAACCTCCTCGATGCTCACTCGTTGGTACCACCCGATACGAGTGATTGAACGCAGACATCGGTGGTCAAACACTTGAAGATGGCTCACTTCTTCTACCCTGAGGGGCCATTTTTCGCTGCCGTAAAGCAATACGGCCCTCACTGTTGTCTGATATACGCGACCCTTAAGCTTCGTAGAAATATCTTTCTGTCGCCATAAGTGCCTCAGATTAGTAAACACCGCTCTAGCCTTGGAAATACGCGCCTACATTTCATTTCCTACACCTCCGCCGCCGCTGTTGATGCAGCTTCCCTGGTATACAAATCGATCAACAACCTCCATGACTTCATTGTCTAACATTAAACGTATGTAATCACAGCAATCCTGCAGAAGCACTTTGCACTTAGAGGCTGCAAAGCGCATTCCGAAGTACTTGGCAGAACGCGAAATAGCGTTTAGCGTTGTGTGTGCCACCAGAAAGTTGTCAAACCGCAACGCCTTGTCGTCATCATAATCAAGATCAGTGCGTACAACAGCAGCCAAGCTTTTCGGGCATCATCAGAATGTGGCATTTCAACTTTGGGAAGACCTACATACTGTCTGAACTTGTAAAAGAAAGTGGGATCAGTTGAAGATTAAAACGAAGCTCATGGATAGAAAACTGTTCACAGCTTTGATGGAGTTGTTTGGTCTTAAAATCGGCTATTGCGAACCCAATATCTGCGCCAGTGTTTCAGTTAATCTCATCTGCGCCTACTCGAATTGTTTCTGCCACTAATGGACGATGGTCCGCCGTTTTGCAAACATTCGTGATATCAGGAATTCCTCCGTCGTCAGCTGTCCACGTTGCTTGATTCAGCAGTCAACAATGTGTTCGGCTGGTCATTTATGGACTCGTGATCGCGTATCTTGTTTCCCAGCATATCGGAAGTCTGCCGTCTGCGAGGAACCGACTGAGGTTTCTGCTTGGTGGCCTCAACATATCTATGATACTCCTTCAGTAGTAAAGGTAAGGACATATTTAAATGACTGGACTTATCGTCACAGGGTGTTAGTAGTGTTCGAAAAACTGCGTCTGGTGTGAACATGTTTCATGAACATCTATATAGCCGGTACTAGGTGCAGCTGTTGCAACAATGAAACTGTTGACAAACCCGATCAATTTTTGGTCACGGAGGGTGCAGGACGCGTCTACATTTAAGGTGGTCATCCGACTTGTGAATTGCAAGTGAAAGATTGTAGGACGGCTTTTACTGTTGCAGGGTACAGTGTGGTAGAACAGTTTTTGATTGGGACTAAATATTTTTCTTACATCTATGTGATACTGACACTTGTTGTTAAGATGTGCGGTTTTTGCTGAATCACGAGCTAAGTATATCTATTATTTCAGAGGTTGATTCTTTGCAATTGATGTGAACACTAACCTGCTCATTTTATTGTAATCGCGTGCACCATACAATGCACGTGCAGGCTATTACGCATGAGTCGTCTAGGTTACTTAGTCGGATTACTCGCGCTGTTAAGTCTTGTAATAGAGTGCGTGATGAACTGCTAGTGTTTATCGGGTGACAGACTGTTGCGTCAAGTCAGTAGATATTGCTGACAATGGTGTAGCAAGCCCTCCTACTGAAGAGTGTGTTTACTATAAACGAACGAAAATTTTTATATGTTGTCTACTACAGTCTCTATGTCAATAAAACCAAATTCAAACTAGGTCAGGCTTTTTTCAACACTATAGTTTGCAACATCACTAGGTGAAATTTCGTCAATCAATTTAAAGGTGTAAATAATAGACGCGGAAGCGCTTGAGCCTCGTCAACTAACAGATTAAAACGGCCTTCCAGAACGGTAATCGAACTATGGTCCCAACATGTATCTACCTGGAAGAACAAGATAAGACTTGCAACCAAACCATATATCTCCAATAAAATTTAAAATTAATATGAGTCTTCTGATATGGCCTGGTCGGAAAAAAGGAAAAAGCGCGAGATGAGATCACTTTTACTTGGTGGCACTCAAACACGCATCAGGCGAGAAGTGCGTGGAACCTTCGAATAAGTCAATCCACGTTCGAAGAAGCGCAATCACAGTGACCCTGAACAGTGAAGTAATAGATGGGTGGTTACGAAGGTACAGCATGTGTCGCGTGCAATTAGTTGTACGGTTGAAGAATGTGGCACTGAGTTCCTATCAGACCTCCTTTTGCAGGCATTCCTAGAATCATGCATACGAAACAGATGAATGGTTAAAGCGTGGTTGTACCCGTGTGTCATAGTGAGATTACATGAATGTAATTTATTACAAAGGTTGATCGTTGTGTTTCCAAAGCTGTCATTTCAACTGATTCGTGAAGTTACATTGTCAGTCTGCTACTACCTCGCCAAGCACAACTACATTAAGGCACAACAGAATGTCAATTGTACTTTCGTCAAAACCTTGAAACGTATCCGTTTTTATTATTATAACACTAGTCGCTCCATCGTTTGTTACTGTTTCATGTGGAAAGCAATTTTTAATGTATACCACAAGTGTTTGCATGTTTACTTACGCAAACCGGTTAAACTAATCGTGAATCATTACGTTTACCCAAGTAAAAATAGCAAGGTTCCCCATTCACCCCATTAATTCTCCAAACGTATATGCTACAACATTTCAATGAATAATAACAGCTGTTAAAACAATTCAACAAAATAACAGCCAGTCTGATGTTCATCATCAAAATACTTACGCCAATGAAAATGATGACTAAACACATCGGTCTTATGCGTTATAATGAACCCCTAAAAATACAGTGTGCAGAGAAAGGTCTTGGAAGCAGGGAACAGAATGATATAACGTAGAGTTCTTTCTACGAGTTTTTCATCTCTTACCTTTGTACGTAATCGCAGCAGGAGCGAAACAGAAAATCATGGTTGTGAAAACAACAAATCGGATATTTGCAGATTAGTTGGAGATATGAAAGATAATTTATTCTAACCTACTTTAGGATCATTAGCAACAATCAGTGCTTAAACAGAACGGATAAACATAAATGCAGCGACCCTACCGGAGTGCAACTATTGGATAACCAAAATGCTTTCCAGGAAGACAAACTTGTTCGTTTCAATCCAAGTATCCTAATAACACTTCCATACAGGCAACTGGATATGATGTTGTTCAGAAAACATACAAATCACTGTGTACAAAACATTGCATACTCGAATGAAACGACCTCTACGATGACAAGCGCAAAACGTGCGCGTAAAAATACCGATAATCGCCGGGATCCTTCGAATATTTACACTTTCTCGGGTGGACACAGTGAAACGTCAGACAACTCGTGATCTTACAAAAAGAACGGAAAGCACAGCTTTAAATCCTGACTAAAACAAAAGTAGATTGAAAAACAGAAGTATCAGAAACGTAAAATCAATCAAAGCATTATTCAGTATATTCGCCACATGGCTTTTCTAAGACCTCCTTAACATGCAACGTTCATTTCAGTATATGCTTGTGGATCTTCCTGGACCACTTCAAAAGTTAATGTGTCGTACACTGACTGATTCACGCGTTGCCCAAAGTCAATATCATTAACTGTTTTATCGATATCCTCTGCAACCCTTGTTTCTATCGAGCACACGATTAAAAGTTTCAGTTTCACCTCAACGACCATCGTTGGAACATGCTACACTGTTCGAAGCAACGCTGTTTTACAATCTGCCAGGTTGCTTACTGTAAACTGCAGCGCACCATCAACAAGTAGGAACTATCACCAAATGCTGATCTCACCACATGTTTACAAACAAACAAATGGGTTAAACGGAGACTTTGTGCCGATTTCGATTGGTCTACTCAATGGTAACATCGATGACAGAAGAAGCAATTGGCCGTTAGTATGAGGGCGCCTCATTAGCTTACCAACGGATTTCAGTGAGTTCATTTTGAACGCTACTACTTATTGGTAAAATCATTTTAAATGGCCGGTGAACTCAATTGACAGTAACCCATGTGCTAAAAGTGATCTCAACATAAGAGCTTGCATTCTGTGGATTGTCACCGTAAAACGGTTTATCCAACGGGTATGCTGAAAAATTGTCCATACGTTCGAACCATTCGAAAACAAAATGATCCATTGACTACTTAAAACACTACTTTCCATTTTTCAACAACTAGTTTTAAGATGCAAACGGCGACACTTCTCATCTACAGCCTTACATTAACACTTCCTCCTTCTGTTTATCGTGTAATTTAGGTCTGTTATGCATCAATTTCTGAGAACGGCAGTTTCTATTGTCGCGCTAATTGAATCAATACCGATTTGTGCTGAAGCGACAGACAAGTCTCAGGTTTTTTAATGTTACATACTATTCCGTTCGGAACACCTAGAAACCAAGTAAAAGACTAGACTTCGCTATACAGTATAAAGGCAATCTTTGTGCAGCTGAACTATCCAGACCGAACGATCATTTTGATTGATGTTAATTGACAAACTGGTCAAGATTTTATGACAACGGCGGTGACAATTCAGAATCGATGGTAGGAGGAAAACAAAATAATGAATGACATGCTAGATCCTCATGTGGAGTATTTATCTTGTGGTAGTAATAAAAAGATATTATCGATCAACAGAGAGTAATGCTATGTTACCCACATATGTGATAGAGTCATACGAAGACCAAACAAATAGGGGAAACCTCTGCTGAACAACATAGTGAACAGGCTGACTGGGGCGGATCAATAATATATGGCAGTACTCGTTCAAACAAACACTTAAACATTGTAAGGAGAATGTGGAAGAAATGATTATTCGCAAAATAAAATGTTTCAAACACAATCTTAACAGGCAGACTAACTTTCATGCGACATACTCATTGTAAATTTACACTCAAAAGATAATGTAAATGCGTGACATGACACTGGAAAAGCAAATCTCATTTTGAATAGATTATAAAGTCTTTCAGGCAACGTAGATTGAACGCACTAAAGTAATGTTTTGCGAGATGAATCCACTTACCTCAAGCACTTCAGCGTATGAAGCTCATAACATAAACTTAGTAGCACATTGTAGAGAAAAAAACACAAACACATAATTACCAGGTAACTAGCTTATCTGTTCGAACCACATCAATATCGATATCGCGACATGTTGTAGTGACTTGGAGTAAATCTTGGTCCATCTGGTGTTTCACGGATAAAACACTTCCAAAAATACCAATTCGCATTTTACATAGGATTGTATGGATGCTTGCCTGTAGTCCACCGAATGCGTGTGACTGCGTTTGTTTGTTTGCACGTTCGTATGGCTTACGTGTTCCAATTGCACCGCACACAACTCCGGATTGTTCACGTGTTCGACGGCTAGGTCCTAAACCTCCGTAGTTATTCTCACGTATCGGTGTCGTCTAGTTATCCACGAAACTAATTTTAACTTTCGTATACTATATTTTCGGTCTCTTATCCGTTTGTATTTACGTTTTCTGTAGGTAAAGCTGGGAACTATAGTTTTATTGAATGTAAGTATCCAAATGTAGTTAACAAATTATTGATTAGAAGGCGGTAGGACTTTGATGAGCAAGTGATAATTTATCCTCTGTCTACCAAACATGTGGAATCAGAACACGGAAGGCGAGTGTGCACTAATTCATGTCACTCAGCATGGGGTAAAAACTAAAGTCTACCATTAGAATGACCAGTTTGACAACCAACCAATCAGAAAGCAGAAATCTATTGATCCAATTTGGCCAGAGCACCAACGGCTGGTAACATAAACATTGTGACAGGATAAGAGTACCTCGGCATCTGCAAAAGTGTGAACGTTTCCGCAACACTATCCTATACCACAATAGACAGAACTGTCAACTTATCTACATGGCTTGACGCCAATCATTCTTAACGAAAATGATAATCAACACGTGCGTTCAAAGGAAAGTAACTGTCTGCCAACCGTTTCAACAGGTAATTTCGGACTGTTTTCAAATTAAATCGCCCTATCAGCTCTGTTTGTATACAGAAGCAAATGAAATCCTAAATTACTGACAAGCAACAAAGTAGAAGTAGTTCACTTCGCACAAAATAATAGTAACTTGCCAGTGTCGCTATAAATAACCAGTTCCCTAACCCACAAAGTCATATTTACCGTTACTTTGACTATCTGGACTGAACAACAAAACAGACCGACAATCTGCAGAATGAACCATCGCTTGCAGCATACGTTTCGGATTAGCCTGTTACAGTGACCGACACCAAAGGACACCTGTGCTTAACCATAACAAAAAGTGACTTGTACAACACCACCTGTAATACAACTCAAACACCACGTATCCACCGCAAACTCGAGGGAATAAGACCACGAGACATGTGAGTGGAGTCTTTTGTGTCCAGCCAGCCAATGCTGGTTACTCCGTTGGTAGACAAGTACTAAAGTGGAATCCTTATCTCTCAAATATTAGGAGTAAGTTAGTGACCTAATAATCAGAGACGTCTAACGCATTCGCAACGCCATATAGTCATGTCACCACGACCTATGACACCGACGACTCCCTTGCGTACCACCTGCCTCAATCCACAGCCGCGAAACAATTGCTCACTGGACTTTCAGACGCTCGTCCAGTTCAAGACTACATCATCCTAAGATCGTTATGACAACGCCAATGACTTACCTGAATAACATCCTGGTCTCTAAGTCTTGACCATTAAGATATCGCTTAAATGATTTCATCCGCATGTATAGCAGCTGCTTGAGAATATGATCATCGCCCATTCTACGGACGTGATCTAGCAAACGAAGCTCATTGAGCATCATCCTGGTTTCGATCCCATCCATGTTCGCTCACCAAGGTACCCCGGCGTTCAGAACCATGTCAGAACACCAATTACCCAAGATGCGTCTTAGACATTGCAAATGGAAACGGCTCAGTTAACTCACGTTCCACTGATACAATGTCCAAGTTTCACTGCTGTACAGCAGTATGGACAGGACCATTGAGCGATAGACAAACAGTTTTGTTTTCACTCCCAATCTGTGGTTCTTCCAAACACGTCTTTCATGACATCCGAAAACAACACTAGCCTTCACCAAACGAGCTCAAAACTCGCGGTCCATGGACAAATCTGTCAACATATTGCTACTCAGTCAAGTAGCAGAAAGCTGCTTGACTGTCGACAGCATCTCCATTGATGCGGATTTCAGACACAAATGGTGTTCCTGCACCTCCGCCCGGAGAACGCTGAAGGAAAGGAAACGTCTTACTTGCGTTGATATCCGAATCAAACTTGGATGCCGTGGACACGAAAGCCGTGGCCAGTCGCTGAATTTCGTCTTCACTGTGTGCAGACAGCGTGATGTCATCTGCGAGTAGAAACATGTGCACCGTGGAGGTGCGTATCCGCGTTGAGGCACCGAAACTTTGAACATTCAGCCAGAGGTCATCCGTTCGGTACTCAACCTCAACGTCGTCACCCGCTGAGTCCTGAAGAGCAACTGTTAGCATGACAATCACATGAGTTAAATGAGACTGGGGATAGGACACAACTCTGCTTCACGTCCTTGACAATGTCAAAATCATCACAAGTCGATCCACATGATTGAACCTTCGTCTTCGTGTCCACAAACAACGTTCTACTCAAGTTGATGAACTAACCTGGGTATCCAAAGTTACCAAGCTTTGGAATGAAAGTCTCTGGTGAAATCCACGAAGAGAGCATGCAGTGGCTGGTTGTGCTTATGACACTTCTGGTGAATCTGCTGAACAGCGAACACCACTTCGAACGTGCTACAACTCACTCAGAATCTACACTGCTTCTCAGGAGCATTTGTCTCCTACACATCCGTGTTCAATCGATTCAGCAAGATTCTTCCCTGTAACATGCCAGTACAGCTCAGTAGACTAATGTCCCCATCTCTGTCGGTGCACTGTTTGCTACCTTTACCTTTAAACACCTGTGACATTACTTTCTGCTCCCAGATGAAGTGAGCCAGCTGGATTGAACAATAAAACAGATTGAACCGTACAGGAATTTCAACTGCCACCCATATTTATGTTTTGTAATTACACGAAATTCCCTTCATTGCATATTTGCAAATCCCAAAAAGCAAACTATTGACTTTTGTGATTCACTGGTGACCAATAAATTGGGGTGGAGAAGATTAGATGCATTCAATTCCTGCTGCTTCGTCTTAACAACTGTGACCCAGTCGTTATGCAGTTGTACACTCTGAGGGTCAAGTTCAATGAATCGGTATCGTAATTGGTTTACACGTAATTACAGCGAATTAACCGGAAATCACGTTAGGCTCGAACAAAATCACATATCGTGAGTTGCACACACAAACAACGTTACCACTCCTGATGAGGAAAACGACAATAGAAGTGTTTTATGAATGAAGGTAAGTCTGAAAGAGTGAGAACGACTTACTACAGTTTCGTACAAAAGCAACAGTTGGGAGAGCAGTTGTTACTGAATGTTGACTAACAGACACAACAGAAGTTAAAACACAGCCACGATCAATCGCAGCTTCCAGTCACGTAAATGTCTCAGATAATCACCTTCAAAAGAAGCGGTAGGTCCAAGGTTACCGCTGCTAGGACTCTTCAGTAGTACAAATGATTGCCACTGCCTGGATTTCAACACCAACCAAGTCCTCACGGGAAAACCGTGTTCATTACAACGCCAATGACTACATAGTAAACACGACCAAGCGACATCGGAGTTCAACTCCCGGTTGTAGAAAGGCTACGTGTTGCTGATGTGCCATAACAAAAGCGAAATTCGCTCCGAAAGAGGCTGGGTAAAGAGTATGTAAATTCGAAAGCAGGGACTGATTATGAATGATGGACGATTTATATTAAACAAAGTTTCTAAACACATAATTAAGTGGCACAGTATGTATGCACACCTACCAAAACTTGTTGTTTCGAATTAATTGAATAACGCTTTACGAAGGTAGCATCCTAAAGATGATGATCATTGGTAGGTTGGCTAGTGACTAGAGACAAGATGTTCTTAAGCCCTGAGACAGAATGCATGAGACAGCCCCGTGATGTTTCATTTGTTGAACAAAAGAGCTGAGTAATCACATACGGGAGTTTGCATCCAATCACAGCATGAAGCTCTCAATGACGCAACTTTCAGTAAGTAATATTCGTAGGCAATCTCGAGTGATGGAGATCAAATAGGGACTATCACTACGTTCTCGGTTAAGTCCTCATAAGTATGTGGTGGTCAAGTATGAATTACTGAATAGCTCAATCAAATGCAAGTGCTCTTCACAAAGCTAACAGTTATAAACATTGAGTGTATGGAACACAAGAGCTACGTAGCTCAGTTAAGCCATGGAACTCAAGAGTGTGGACTCCTGGAAGATGTTCGCGGTTATTTGGGATGACCGCCACAGTAATTCCAATCTTCAGTGTTCGAGGAGCATAGTTGTTATGGAGTTGAATGTACGTGATTGGAAGAAAATCGGAGGTGTGTCGACGCATGTAGTACGACGAAACTGAAAGATTGGGTGAAAGACCAGTGTAGTATCGTTAAGCGATTGCTCAAACAGGGGAAGGAGCAAATCGGTGTGCACAAATTTTGTATTGTGTTACGAGGCCGCTCTATTCCCAGTGGAACATCACACGTGAGTGATGCAAAAATAATAACTTAAAAGAGATCCAGTTGTGAAAAATCTGTGCTTCCGCCAATAAAGACAGTATCATCGGTGGAGTCTAGTGTGACATGCCTGAGACATCTTGCCAGCGCACTTGATCCCCTGGATCATACGGTGGATTGCGTATAAGGCAGTAAGACGAGTGGATGCCTGGTTCAAATGTGGGATTTCTGAGCTTCCGACGTAGCACTGTAGTTCAGATGGCAAACAGCTTGCTGCGTTTGGACATGATTTTCGATCATTATTCTGCACATTGTTCAGCTGGTTCAACGGAGTCAGCCACTTCAACCCAATTGAGTGAACAGAGCTCTTTCGAATCGACCGGGCAATTTGAACATCAATCACACATGGCTGTGGTTGAGCGTTTGAACATGATCATTCGGTCATACCTGTTGTGATGTTACTGGCAGTGTGGTAAGCATGTTGACCTCAAGATACGAGAGCAAGAGTGCATCTTTCTCCTCGGGTGAGGATATGACCTATTGAGAAGCCCGAATGAGAGCGAAACTCGAGCCCGGTGCTCCATTTTGAAGTGGGCTAGCAGAAAAGTCCCATATAAATGTGAAGGCTGTGGTCAAGTTTGGTGATTTCCAGTTTGAAATACGTTGTTTTCATTGTTGGTTCCAATTCAGTCAAAGTCCTGATTGTTCACAATTGGATCTTTTCTAAACTGTCAACCATACCAAACTCCCTATCAACGGAATAACTGAACGAAAGTGAAATACTGACACTTATTTAAAAATAGACAATACTCTACAACGGAATCCAGTTAGGTGAGGGATCTTTTGTTTCAGGTGGATGCGTTGGAACGTGATCAAAGTGATGAAGAATAGATGAGGCGTACAATCGAGCACTCTAGACAGTCTGATGTTGTCTGGTTGCTACTCGCCAAGAATGATTCGTGGTGAATCATATACGATGAATGTCTGAAAAGTTTACATACCAACAACAGTTTTCAGATTTCACTTATATAACACGTGGGACATACTTGAACAGTGTTTAAACTTAGTATCACGTGAACTAGACAACTGCTTTTTAGTTGAACCACCTAAATCACCTAACAGAAGAATAAATCACGAAATTTGTTGCCATCGAAATACCCAATTGATTCACATTCCTATACACGGAAAATTAAAATCAGTTCACCCGATACCCGTTTTGTTACGTGCTAATCGATCACAGGATCAGAAATAATTGTGACGATTGAGATTTCCAGCTTTCATATCATCAGGTGTTCGTGATCATGTACCATACCAGCTCCCTGTGAAAAACGATCATGATTACAGAAGTGAACTGATTTTAGTGAGTTGAAGACTCTCCATACAATTGTAGTTAAACAGTAAGTGTAAATCAAATAGGCTAAAACAGTACACTCCAACAGACCACACTCGTTAGTCATTCCATTGCGGTAAGCCTAGTGAAGGGAAAGTATCTCTACGTAATCCTCTGCAGTGTGATACATCGCAAAAACAAAAGTTGATATAAGCGAATCCCTGACATCTCACCCTATTTTAAAGCACAGAGAAAACTGACATTCCTTTTCAATACGAAATTCTCAGTTTGTCGACTGTGTCTTGCTTCTGCAACTGATATGTTACCATCAATTGATGCTTCCTTCTTCTCGTTATTGTGAACCCTACTCAACATTTTTGGTGTTGAGAAACTTGACAGGAAAGTTGGTCAATGCGTATCCACAAATGTAAGCCCGATTAGGAGCAGTAATGAGGCATTTTCAAAGAAACAGCAAAAACAACAATTGAATCAATTACAGACACTGAACGAGCCACGCAGACTTACCACAATTTTTATAAGCACAACCAGCCACTGCATGCTCTCTTCGTGGATTTCACCAGAGACTTTCATTTCAAAGCTTGGTAACTTTGGATACCCAGGTTAGTTCAT
>JTDE01001830.1:72540-101181 GCA_014338405.1 Paragonimus skrjabini miyazakii | reverse complement strand
CCTGCATGTTTTTGGCAGAGGGGCTAAGTAAGACAATGTCGTCCGCGTACTCCGGATCGGTCAATCTAGCGCCAGGAAGGAACTCAACACCAAGTCCACTGTATTCCCGAAGCGCACCCTCCAGAATGTCGTCTATGACAAAATTGAACAGGAAGGGGGAAATCGGATACCCCTGACGAACACTACTAGAAGTGATGAACGCCCGAGGATTTGAACCAGTGTTTGGGTATGCTGTTTTTCCAACTGGTTCGAACCCACTCGGAGTCATACATTTTCACAAATGGGTCTCTTTTAAATAATCCAATTGCAACGTCAATCGACAGCACAAAAACAGCCCATGTAACACCAACGGTTCAGATATTAGCAAGGAAATTACAAAAGAGTCAACTATCTCATATATACCATTATCACACCATAAAGGCTCAGAAGAAATACATTAATTTAGAGGTTTCTATTAACATGGATGTAGAAGAATAAAATGTGCTTAACCGCCAATAAATGTGAAATTGAAAGAAAAAACAAATGAAAAAGCTTTATAAAAGGTAAGAAAGACTACCACAGACGCCAGATCCGAACGATGAAACATGTTGATTCAACATTCTAAGATACATTTTAGTTCAGTTGTGAAAAATGGCTAGAAATAAAATTTATAGTGAAGGTTGTTTTTCATGCACCTGATAGTCAAGTAAGGTTCCAAAATTCCTTACCAACTCAACAGTGGTTACAAAGTGTTGGATTCTCATAAATAAAGCTTCTAGGTGCTCAGCAGCTTACTTGCCTAATAACCCATCCTCCTGATATCCAAGTTCCGGAGGATAATTCCAGACTTAGTGGGATAAAGTTTGGGAGTGGACAACCTAGCCGGCGGAGGTGCTTGAGAATGACGATTACGTCTCTTTCGAGGTATCGATAATACACACCTGTTTTCAGATGAGAGATGATAATGAGAGCGAACAAAGCTCTAATAGTTTTCCGGTACACTTGGTGTTATGTAGGTTATAGGCGCGCAGGTTATATGCAAGCCCAAGTTATCCGTAAATGGAATCCAAAGGTCTCATCCACACATGAAGACGGTTAGTTTTATACCCTGAAAGTGACACATGGCACAGTTTTTTGGCAACCGTGTACGACTTTACGGTTGTTTACGTTAAACAGCAAGCAATTGATCATGGACCGCTCCAGAGTTTTCAACTTTGTCGAACAGCACCACATTTTTTGTATCACCGAGGTAAATCAGCAATGGTGATGGAACAATGTTCGGCAATTCACGAACGTATACCGTGAACAGCAGAGAACGTAGGGTGAAGTTTTACAAAATACCGCTTCTGTTAAGGAAATAGTTTGATAAGTGCACATCAACCCTGATGCTGAACACTTGCAGTTGCCAATTCCCGCCCATGTGAATCCTGCTCTCAGTCGAGTTCGAAAAGACATCACATTCGCGTGCAGTATCCAATGGAAAACAAAGCAGTGTGATTAGAGGTTATGACAAACAGTTGCAACCGATCTATTTCTAACTAACTGAGTTCCACCATATACGATTGATTAACCATCATCGATTGCTTGTTTCGGAGAAAGACCCGACGATCATCAGAGCAAAAATAGCCTCATTGTATTCAGTAGGTGAATTTTCGGTGGAGAAAGCTGTTTGTAATGTACGACTTACTGTGCGGCTGTCCAGGATACGCTGCACTTTCGTAAGTATCACATATATAAACAGTTACACAGGTTATCTTTTCGAGTACAAGATACTCATCAAGTATGTTTCACGGTATTTGTAAGTCACCTCATTTATTGGTTTGTAAAACGTGGAGTCGATAGATAAAGGAACGTGACAATTGGGAAAGCTTTGGAACAAGTGATATCGAGATCTATCATCATTAACGACGACATTTTACACAACCCTAGTTGGCAATCCAACAGAGCAACAGAGCTACCGCTGAACATGTATCAGCTATGAGGTAGGACTGGTGGAATGAATGACACCTTTGAAGTGGATTTTTAGCGCCGCAGATATCCATGTTCAGTAATGTATACTTAAGCAGCCCTTTTTTACGTAACAATGTTTTTGTCACATGTACTAACAGTCATATTCTCATGTGCAGCCTCCGAAATGACTACTGCTCTGGAAAAGACAATGGTAAGAGTGCAAATATGCGTAATGGTGAGCAGACTCTGAGAGTGATGGTGAAATTCATTAACATCAAGTACATATTATCGAACAGTTATTTCCTCAAGGTTTAGTTCGATCAACCCATCAATAAAACAGCACCAGTAATCATCGGAATTTCAATGAGGGTAAAAGAAAATCCCATGCCAGTTGGTGGGACAATTACGACGTGCGATAGCCAGACCTGGATACTGCACGGGTCAAGAATGCCGTCTAAACACACTCTATCCTCCATGCCTCAGACAGATCATTGCCATCAGATTGCGAAACCGAATTTCGAATACTGATGTCATGGGAAAAGTCGGTATTCCAAATCAGTTCGTTTTGCGCAACCAAAAATGCTTGCGATGACCGGAACGTGCGAACCGAATGGATGTACAGAGAGTCGGTCATTAGTTCAAGATCTCGCATAAGACCAGGTTTTCGTAACAAAGATTTATGTGGGTGTGAACTACTCGGAGAAAATAGCAAGTGAAACATGATTGTGAAGGAAGATGTGATCGAAAGTGGACGACAAAAGAATCACCGGCGGCAGGAGGAGAGGGCCTAGGATTCGTATGTTAATATCGCCACAAACGGCAACCAACAGCGCGTTCTTGTGAAAACTGACAAACTTTGCTCTTCTATGTAAGATTGTACGATCACAGTCGGAGTTAGAAGATCAGTTTAAAGGCGTAGTAATCTGGTATTTCTCGAGATAGACGGAAGCCATCAGATTAGGCGGTGCACATTAAATAAACGATGAAACGTTGGAACATAACAAACGGGTGAAGCAGAAGGTTTTTCTCCTATTTCTGCTTCGAACGCATTAAAAGGAGGGTTAATCGAAATCTTGTCTTACAGGACCAGACGTATTTGCACATCTGATAGGTTGCAAGCAGCAGAAGAGGTATTGAAGAAAACATTAATAGCAAATAACTATCCTGAAACTTACTGGAGGTCACCAGTAAGCGAACAAGAGCAATGAGCTAATTCAAACGATCCAGTAGAAAGATATAATTGTTTTTGCAATTGAAGAAAGATTATCTGGCGAACGATATCACGCACAAATTAAAGTCCACCCTAGCTCGTACGTATACAATCGAACAGTTACACTCAATCCAAATCATCAAAGGGCAAGTTCTGTATAATCGCGAACACAATTCATCGAAATTTTCTGTCTTCTATCGACTACTTTCTTCCTCTTCTTCTTTATTATCATCATCGTCAAAGAGAGCGGTATGTCAGTGATTTATGTTGAGATGTTTAGCTATTATACAGCATTGAATAAGAGAATAAGCTCGAATCGGAGATATAAAAAAAAAAGAAACGGAGGAGACATGACAAGTGCTAAAAAACTACGTCTATACTCAAAACCTGAAACAATATGTCCGCTTTATCACGTTGAATAACACAGAGAGAACATGAAGTCTGCAAGATGTATTCAGTTTGTACATATTTTAATCGAGAACGAAATAAATCAACGGTTAACTGCAAACAAGTGAATAAGTACCTCTGGTTTCGACTGCTATCATCAATGGATTTATACATGCGCGTGTGTAGGGTTAAGTGTATCAAACTGTCGAGTGACATTGTTCAACGAATAACGTATTACGATAAACTACCAGGATTTGTCGAAAGTGTGTCCAATTTTCCACTAGACCTGCACAAGCATGTGAGAAATATATCAACAACAGCATTAACGCGCACAGAAATGTGAGCAATTTCACTTGGGTTAAATTTTAAAATGAAGCCCAGCGATTCGGAATGAATGTACATTGAAGTCGGATTCGAAAATTTGTTCAAGTAGCTTGTCGATCTCATGCCGTCTTCACCTGGGAATGTGAAATGCTTTAAAACCGAACTAGCTGAGGTGAGCAACGAATTCTGTGTTTCATCTGTCCAGCAAAAATGTGCCCTTACCAAGTAATATTGCACACGACGCGTGAACGGAAACGTGGGCGTGTTGTGGACTGGAATGCTGACTCATAAACACGAGCGCGCGCGTAGCATGTGAACTAGCGTGTTGGACAATAAAGATTGTGCTTTATTGGATGCCTTTCGCTACAATATTACAACGTAAATTGAACATTACTCACAACTAATCGCAGACGTCGCATTCCCAGACTTTCCAATCAGCTCCTTTCAAGAAGAGGCACTAGACTCGAGTCTCCCTCTTGTAACAGCTTGTTACAGTTCTGTTAACGAATTCTAACAAAAGCGAAACTCAAGTCTAGTGCTTCTTTTCGAAAGGGGTTTACAGGAAAGTCTATGGGAATGCAACATCTGAGATCAATTGTGAGTGATATTCAATTAGTATGAAAACCAACTACTACTACTCATTAGTAATATCTAAGTACTTTGAAGAAATTAAAAGGCGATGAGAATATCATCATAGTGGAACCTGACAAGAGATCTGGCGCGGTCGTTCTCAACAGATTTGGTTACCTAGCTAAACTAAACAAAGTTCCCACAAGCAAAACGAGACTCTGAGTCGACGCCCAACCTGGTAATGTCTGAATAGCCGAGAAACACGTGAGTTGCAAACATTGTTGTTAAATGATATTATTTTGCTGACACAATATCTTAAACTAATTCGACCAAAGACCCCACAGATGTGTGGTTTCCCGAAAACTCACAAGCTTGACGTGTCCATTCGACCCACCCTTGGTATGAAAAACTCTTTACATCACCAACTTGCCAGTTGATCGGCAGATATTCTTAAACCCATAAGAAATGAATTATCAAAACAAGACCCCCGGGACATTTATAAACTCCTGCCAGTTCTTGAGGCGGTGGATATATTCAACACAAATGTGATTAGTTGATGTTCAACCAATGTTCACTAAAGTACCCTTGATTAAAACAGTCGACATTTTATGTAGCTATATTTGGCTCATTCTCGTCCCACATGTATACCAGCCCCGATTGTCAAAGAGCGGATACTTTGTGCACACGGAGTGTTAAGTCTTATTCCAACGGTGATGGCTTTAAACAAGTCGACGGAGTAGCAATGAGAAGCTGGCTGGGTTCATTGCTTGCTGATAATCTCATGGCTAAACTGAAAAAGAAGTGTCAGACACAACCAGCCAGATTGTTCTTTACAGGAGATACCTGGAGGATATACTGATAATCGCGAAAAACCAGGATTAACGCGGGAAGCTTCTGAACAAGTTTAACTCACTCCAGATCAACAGTCAATTCACGTGTGAATATGAGAATAATAAGTCAGTGGCCTTTCTCAATGTGTTAATTATCAGAAAATCTGACGGGACAATGAAGTGAGCAGTGTACGGGAAATTCACGTGGACTGGATGGTATATTAACTTCCGCAGTTTCTAGTTGATGCATTATAAGCGTTTTTCAGTTCGAACGCTGTGCTACAGAGCTGGAAAAATATGCGCGGCCGAAACAATAGACAAGGAAACGCGATTACTGAAAGATGTGTTGCTTCCGAATAGCTATTCCGACACATTCATTGAGCACCACAGTCAATGGAGCGTTCAGACCAAGGCCCAATTTACAGTGTGGTAGAAGCATCGTTCATTGGGATATCCTTAAAAGTAAGGACCCAATGATTAAGTTTAGAAGGAACCTGAGTTTGGATTTATAAAGCACCTATGGCATCGCCTAGCCCCGTCTCATAGCGCGCACCAGAAGCATGCCGTTGTCATCAACCAGGAGGCTCCATCCTGTACTGCCGATCAGATACTGTATCCGGTTGTTTGCCTGAAGCTGTGGTGACGTACAGTGGAAGAACAGATAGATATCTGGAGAAACTGGCCAAGAAGCATCCAAAAATGTGGTTCGGCCAACCAGTGAATCAATCAGACAATGGCCGTGCGCCAATCAACTGGAGTCCCACCTCATCAATTGCTACGCATTTAGCTCAGACTAGACACACATCCGAAGTAGTTTCATCCTTCCGTCTGGTCACAACATGCAACTGCTTAACTTTGTCGAGGCCTTGCAAATTCCTCACCACAAGCCTTTGCTATGTGCCTGAAAGGACCTAACAGCTATACTGCACTTGTGCTCGTTTTTGTAACCAGGGTCAAGGTAGCCTTAGGAGGCCATGTTTTCGGTTAACTGGCCATCTACTTAATTCCTAGGTCCGACACGTTTGCGGTTGAGAAGGTGCACAAAATGAATTCGCAAATCAAACTTCGTGTTATTTCTGTCTTATATTCAAAACATTCAACACCATGCAAACAAGCCACCCAGCCTTAAGGCGTCATTAGCAAGACAGCTTGCTTATTGTCTCGCAATTGTACTAACGTTTACATAGGGAGAACAGGTCGACAGCTATCTCACTGAGCAGTTGAACAAGTATCCAAAATGGTTCAAAAAAGTGCGGACAGAACATGTTAAAACTGTTGAACCAGTTGCTCATAATCGTACATCATCGGTTGCTAACCATCTCATGAAAACAAGTCACCAAGTTTACAGATGTAGCTCATTCAAAATAGTGCTATGTGATTGTATCCTACAGTTACTGGCCTTCAGCGAAACTAAATCAATCTGAACTCACCATCTGGAGTTATGTACACAAATGTGGCTGAATCAACCCATCAGATTGCCGTGGTTTTTGCTATATAATACCTTATGCGTATTCGCTGGCTGTCCGTCCCTATTTGACCGATGTGCATAATGTGTGTTTTACGTTCGTAGCTGACAAAAGTATAAAAACACGCTAACACAAAGAAACGTATCTTCCTTTTGCGACGATGAAGGGGTTAAGGGAAACTCAGTGTTTGAACTGATTTCTGATTCAACAAACCACCGTCACGACATAGTATACCATACTGATATGTGGACGATGATTGCAACTGCATGCAGGACGATCAGAAACCATACAAGAAATGTATCTCTACAGCAATAGTACTGGATCAAAGCGAGAATTTTGTGAAGACAGAAAAAAGAATATCTACCGAAGACTAAAAAGATCAATAACCAACAATATATTGACATTCCACATGACAAAATGAAACGCGTGAAGCATAAACAAAACTGTTCACGCTACAACATGTCGACGTTCAGCGAACACAACAGCTGTATGCCTTCAATCAACTTCACAAATAAAAGTAGCAAATTTCAATCGCTTTTCCGTTCACACCTTAAGGCATTCATATTAGATGTGTGTGTATGCGTGCACACACACGTTCGGTTCTCGTGCTATTTACAGACCAACGGTTGAAAAGAAAAACAGATCGTAGCAGATAGCCACAAAATCGGAGGCTAACCTAACTGAAAAATAGTCTTTCAGTAAGTGAACTGCAAACGGTAACTTACAAAACGGTTCGAATCAGATGAAACGAGCTCAAAACAGTAAGGGTCAACATAAAAGCACTTTGTTGTAGTTATGCAAACAGGCAATCAAGAAGTCCAACTAGTGAATTGTTCTCGATAATGACATACTAAGTTTTCTGTTAGAAAACAGACGATCAGTCAAAAAATGGTAGTCCGAATGCACAATGCTTTCGGGGACAACCTTCTCAAATAAGACTGTATGAGACTGGAACGTTCACCCTGTAAATCTTTGTATTACGAATAGTGTCCAATAATCACATGGTCAATGCTTCCGAAAAGTGAATCGGGAACTCGAACGGTCGAATTGTGTCAGTTCTGTCTTAGATGTTCGGAGAAGGATGACACTGATTGCGGAATGTGAGAGTGAACATATTCATATCCTCATCATGCTCGAAGACAAGTCGGATTTGTAAAGAAGTGGCAAGCGTCACATTGTTGAAGATGAATAAAGCAGTACAAATTGAGAAGGAAACGTACGGTATTCATTCTGAACATGAAAATGCAACTGTCGACCAGTGAGAGCAAGCCATATCTTAACTATGTGCACATTACTCAAATAATATTTCGCGAATAGATCCGATCGTGTTTTGACTTATCACGCAAATATTTAAACTGAAAGTCTTCCTTGCTGAAACACCGATGATGCAATGAGCAGCTTTCAGACGATGGTGATTGAAATAATTGCTCACCCGAAGGGTAGCGCACAAAATCCGATTGTGATTACCATAGTGACTAGTTCAAACAAATATGAAATCAATCGAACGAAACTCCACGACAGACAACCAACAATCCTTCAAAATATATATTATAATAGTGTACATTGTTGCATATAATATGTACGCTAAATATGTATTGTTTATTAGTCTATCTTTTCGTTTGTACACGTATACATAGAGGAAGAAGCAGGTTTGTAAATGGTAGATAAAAAGAGCATGTGTGTATATCAGTATGCGGGCAGACTTACCGATAACGCCAGGAACCGGGCCACCGGTATCGGACAATATGCCAGCGTCTTCTTCACCTTCGTCTTCATCTCCGGCACTCAAATTACCGCCACCAAGTTGATTTGAGGATAAGGCGGCTACACCCAGATCAACAACATTGTGTCGGCCCGTGGACAACCGACGTAGATGCCACTGAGACGCAATGGAACCGAGGCCATCACCTGCCGAGGCAACACGATCTTCCAAAGCCTCGTTTGGATCTGCGAGGGTGTCTTCCGCGGGCGCAGAGGGAAGTTCGGCAGGACGGTCGACATCATGAATGCCGATAAGCAAGCTATAATCCATGAGGTTATTTTCTTGAAGGAACTGTAGTTTAAAAAAAAACATCGAGAGAATGAAGCTGTTTGTTTGAACAACAGGTCAAAGATAAGCTGGCTTGGGAACAAATAATAATCGACGTGTATAAATCAAATAGACAAACGAAGTAATGACAATTTGTACTCTCAAAAAGTGGCGACATTTGCGAGCCAACGACATAACACACCGGAGTATGTGCAAAATCACCATTACGGACAACAAATCAGTGGTTCCCACTGATGCTTAACTGCCATAAAACCAAGAAGCAAGCCCCAGTCAAGAGGGGAATATGGAAGGGGAAAGGAGCCCAATCACTAAAAATAACTACGTCTATATTCAAATGTTGAACATCAAGGTGCCTACATCTTGCAAACAAACAACCGAGCTGTAAGTGAAAGTAAGGCGTCATCAGCAACACAGCTTCCTTACGGCCTTCACTGCCCCGCGTCATTAAGTGCACTCACTTCACAGACAACTCGGTCAAACAACGACAACATCCAAGCCACTGAACTCGATTAGCCGCCATCTCACCTAAAGTCTCCATCCACGGATTCTGTGAATCGCCAGGGTTTCAGCCCAGCAGACGAACCCGATCTACAGTGACCAACCTCTTCGTAAACGACTTCATATCTCTACACCAAGTCATCACCTGTTCACATCGCACCTTGGGCCAGTCGGCCACAACGTCGGCAAAGAGTGTTCAGTGAGATAATCGATTAGCTGACGTCTTTAGTATAAGACCTAACCATCTAAGTCTGTGCAAATGTAGCGATTGAACAAAAGAACTGGTTTGACAATCAGTGCCAAACACCCGCTTTCTAACCTCTTCGTTGCCTACTCGCTGGTGCTACCTGACACAAGCGATCGAACGCAGACATCGATGGTCAAATGGCTCAAGACGGTTCACATCTTCTACTCTGGGAGGCCAAGTTTCACTGCCGTAAAGTAATACATCCCTCACTGTCGCCTTATGCACACGACCTTTGGGCATCAGAGAGATACTTCTCTGTCGCCGCAGGTGTCTCAGATCAGTGAACACCGCCCTAGCCTTGGAGATACGCCTTTTTTCATTCCCCACACCTCCGCCGCCACCGCTGATGCAGGTCTCAGGTACACAAACCTGTCAATAACCCCCATGATTTCATTATCTAACGATAAGCAATCATGCAGAAGCACTTTGCATTTTGAGGCTGAAAGCACATTCCGAAGTATTCAGCAGAGCGCCAAATATCCTCTAGCGTTGTTTGTGCTTCTTGGAAATTATCAAATAGCAACACTTTGTCGTTAGCATAATCATGATCAGTCAGTCTTCCACCAAGCGGAAAGTCCACGCCGGCATCTTGTGTGTTGCAGACAGTCCTTCATTATTTCACCTGTGACAAGAGAAAAAATGTTGAAACTGGACAGCCTTGACGTATGTCGTTCATGATGCTGAGATTCTCAGAGAGTTCACCGTGTACCCTAACCTGAGTTGAACTATGGGGATAAAGCGCTGACAGTATGTTCACACACTTTGCGTTTAGGCGACTCTAAAAGTGTAAATCGATCTATTGAGTCAAACGCACCTTAATAGTCGAGAAATACGGCAATTGTTGGCCAGCAGTACATATGGCACTGACCCAGAATTTGGTAAAGAGTGAAAAGGTGATCAATACATCCTCGCTCAGGACGAAACCTACCTGTTCTTTCTTAACATCTGTATCTCGAGCCGCAGTGAGTCGAGGAAGTGAAACATCAGGCACAGTACATTAAATAGATAAGTCCGATGGAAACGCGGGTGCGATGCTCAGAAATGAGTTAGTGAGTCTTGCCTGGAATATTTAATTCAAGGATCACGACGGCAAGGTTCACAATACGTTGAGAATAGACGGCCAACGTGCGCGTCTTTGAAATGGGCACGGTCACTTAGGAGTTCTCAAACAACATAACTCAAGTTTCTCGAAGGACATCAGTGATGAAAGTGGATGAAGCCGCCCAGATTTCACCGCTTATAGGATGTATGGTATCCATCTGACGGCTTAGCGTTCTTTCAATCTCATACACACATCAAAATGCATACACTTTAAAGCCATCTGAGTTGGTGGTCATAAAAAAGATTCGCAAGCCATCTTCCGTAACATTTGAAATGGAAGTTTTTAACACCATTTAGTAGGTAAACAATCATTCACTGGTAGGACCCAGAAAACATGGAATCAGAGCATAAAACCTGAGAATACACAGCAATTTACGATTCTAAGTATGCGACCGGAGCGAATGTGACATGTGAGCATCCTAACCATGAACCATTCAGGAAGCAGAAACTCTAATGAACCGATGTGATCAGACCGTCAACAACAGGTAGGGCAAAAACAGCGTTCGAGCTAACGGTGTTCTATTAGGTATACATATATTTATGCCTGTTAGCATAGTCACAATCAAACTGTTTTGAGCAAAATAACCCAACACCAAGCGGCCAAGAATTTACGTAAGGTTTTTCAATGCCTCAAAGTGTCCTCGGAGAACAGTGGATAACTACACATTTGTCACTTGGCACTGTGACTAGAAACTTTTATAGCCGGTATACACTTAAACTGATTCAAGCCAGCAGTTGATCCAACCGACCTACAGCAAAGCGATGGACGATTGCTTCGACTAAGCTGAGTCTGATCAACGTCACACACGTTGAGGAACTGGACCCACGACCTATGACTAAGATTTAGAATGTCAATTCCGGCAGTTGCTCAACAAATTACGGGGACGTGGTCTACGCGAATCACGGTCTTTCACGGTCCAACATCCTTCGTGACAATTTATCTAGTGAATAACAATTACCAATGCTATGCTTTACTAATAACTGATTCTTATCGTTCCTCAAGATCTAGCTCTATTTGAAGATTTCTCCGTAATTTTAGTGCTGCATAACATCAAGAATTAAGTCCTGTCGTTCTGTTAAATGTTACAGCATATAACAACTGAAAGGTTACTGAGCATGAGATGGAGCCAGATCGAACACCGAAGTACCCCTCCAAGATAATCCACTATATTTCAGAAATCCACGGCAATAGACGAGTACATCGGGTTGAAACCTCTTGGATTACGCTCACCCGGCAAATATGCTGCCGTTCATTTGCAGTTATTTTAAGCAACGGACAAGAAATGGCGCTTAAGCTGAGTTCTTGTCAGAAAAACTATGCCCTATCATTTCTACCTGTAATCATGCTGACTGCACTGCGATCGACCCACACTACAAGTTACACTGAAGTATATACGAATATAGAGATCGACTCAGCGTAGGCTCGGTAATGCGGTAAACGTGTAAGACGAAACGAAACGATACAGCAAGACATGGTTGGGGAATCACATAAAGACTATTAACTGGCTCCCCGCATTTGTTTACAACCTCTAAACAACAATAACATCAACCGGGGACACCGTGTCTGTGAGATGTCTGGTAAGTGGACGGCTTCCCGTCACATTCCAACAGCACACCGACAATCATCTGTTGGCAGTAAAAACGATACTGGATATGCACTTCATTAAATAGAACTTCCACAGCAAGCATCCGCAGTTGGAGCGACGGAAGGATAGATCTTAAAGAAAAAATTCGGTAATACATCGTTCTCCTCATTGTGAAATTCGGTTTGCTTTAATGGTGGCTGAGAACCAGTTATCCTCATTCGGCAGCCGTTATTCGCGTATGTATGCTCGCACTCAATGGAACCATTAATTGCACAACGATTCTGTGACAGCAATGTGCACATTGCATTGAAAAACTGTGCGTTGCTAAATTGAGATTAAGAAACCCGATGTACATGAGACTACGGTTCGTAACAGCGATGTAACCAATCGGTGACAGTTCTGATGAGATCGTTCCGGTTCATTAAGATCTAGCAATCAGGCACGGTTGCAACCGTACAGTCGTTGTAGTAACCAACAATGTCCAAAAATTTGCAGCAAAGGTGAGCGTGGAAAGTGTAGAAATATATATGCTAGGGTTACAAATACAGTCCTTCGACACAACTGATAAGTATGACCGGGTTAAGGACTTTCGTCCTTAATCTGTTTTACACATTCAATGTGTGTGTGTAACATCGCTCGTGATTGGTGAGATTACCAACTGGGCGACGAGGGGATCAGACGATACATTTGGGGGTATGCAATCTGATTCATTTTTAATCGCAATACTGCCTCCTAACATCGAGTAGACGGGCCCGAACGCGCTCTTCGCAGAGTAGAACACTGAATCATATGGATTACACTTCGCAACCAGATGATGGGTCAACATCGATGCCTAAAATGGCTGACAGCGAAATTTGTCTTCATTAATACTTCAAACCACAGTGATGAAAAACATGGATTCACTGCATTTACGGTTAGGGGATTGTGTCGGATAACTAACAGAATGGAAATCAGTAGCCCACGTGATAAAGCTACATCAAAGCTACATCAGGCTTTTGAGAGGTAACAAATGTTTTTCGACCGTATTGGATAATACGCCGGCGGTCACGGTCAACCGTTAGGCGATGGAAGTGCTATTCGTTTAAGGATACCTTTTCCAACACCCTTCTTCCTGATACGGAAGGCAGCAGTGCCACAACCATAAAAATAGTTCTGCTGTATGCCCATAGGATCGTGCCTCACTACCTAAGCACTCCTACGCGATCAGTAGTGCGACATACAATCCTATGAGTGTAGCTGCTTTTCGTCTGACTGCTCCCCTTTGGACTGTCTGACAAGGTTGCATTTGGAAGGACCAGAGTCCTAGTCAGTATAGCCCGCAGGACCAAAACAGTACGCAAGCCCGACCAACTCGCCAAGGTAGCAGTATAGGTCGGGGATGGCAGTAGAGGTCGGGGTGATTATTCGAGATGTTCATAAATCCGAATATGACTCACTTCTGTTTTAGCCACTTCATAATAGACCTCAGAATATGGCTGGTGCGATTTACGTTCAACATCCGAGCGTTCTAGCGTGAGAGATCTGATCGACAGTGCTACTTAATGAGTGTTTCAATCATCGCCCAAGCGCAACATAAATCGAGGCTTGCAGTTCGTTAGCCGTAAAAAAACTCTGAACGAAAGAAGCTAGCGATGACAAACTTGACGATCCTGAAGGTAATACAACAGAATCTTCTGAAGCGATTCCTCGGGTGAAGATACTTAGGCCTAGTCAACGTCTAATCGGTCTTGATGAACGAAGGGACAATAAGAGTTTTCTAGACATAGGTAAGATTACAAAATTCGGCGTTGATGTTTTCAAGATGGCTAAAAGGTGACGCATTTTTTTGTGAACTGTTCGCGGACATCCGCGAAACTGGATAATCTTACTGTCCTGTACACTATGTCATACTGGGTTCACAGACTTGAAAAGATTACTATCGAATATGGTGACCACTTTAAACACCTGTCTGTGATTAACTGAGTACTGGGCATGTGAATGAATGACCATCAAGATAACCCGATTTATTGCAACCAGATTTATCATTTCATAACTATCCAAATTCAGTATAATGTAGTACTTAACCTACGTTAGCACACAAGTTAAATGCAACGTTCTTCCAGACATATCAGGATATCCATACATGTCACATATGGAAAGCACCGAGCTCAGTTGTACAAAGAAGTGCATAAAAACGCTTAGAGAGAAGGGCACCTTAGTTCAACCAAAACCCATACAGCATAACCGACAACAAATACAGATCCCCCAGACGTACCTGTACGTCGGATTCCATCAGCTTCATCAGCTGCGATTTGGCTTCCTCCCCTATGTGAATTTTGCACATTTCGTTTAGAAAATCGTTGTCTTTCAGTGTGGGCAGCGGTTTCGACTGAAACGAGCAAAAATTTCAGAGAAAACAATACATGTGGGGCTCAGATAGAGGATCCGAAGTACAGATGGGTGTCTGAAAACATACTTGCTTGTAACAACAAACCAAGAATTTGATGATACGCAAAATGTCGAGGACGGAAACATACCACAAAACGTAGAACGCCTCGTAAAAAAGCTTTACACGTGGATACATAATGCGTAAGCAATGTTTACAACTACAAAATTTATCACAAGTATAACACCAAGAATGTCTTAACATTAGCCTTCTGACTGAAACAATCTTGGTTCGCACAGGTCGTTTGTTTTCTCCAAATCTCAAGCAAAGTTTGACGACAACGGAGAGAGGGTTCAAATTCGACAACCACCAGCAAGTTAATATATAAGTGTGATAATAACAGTATAGTAACAATAATGATATATGTTAATATATAAAAGACAGAATCACACTTTATCGAATCAAGGCGAGAATATTATCTGGCAACAATGAATGTAACAATTAAGCGGTGCGTAGTGTAACTCAAAAAGTAATCCGACTGGCACTGAGAAACTTAACAGCAGTTCCATCAGTGTGTGTATCAATAATGTTCCGTTTTTGAGGTACAAAGCAATGTACAATGCCTAACTTTGTTAACCTAGCTGAGCGTTTAAAGGGGTAACAGCAGTTGAAGCTAAAGAAAGCAAGTGCATCAAGTGGGGTAGCCCTAAGAATTAGTCAAAAATGCATCGAAATCCTCCATTGTTCTTCCATCATCATCAATGGGATTCCAGAATGTTGGGGAAGTGAAAGTAGTGCTTCGGTAAACGCACACGGAAATTCCGGAAGACTAATTGCACATCGTGAATCTGAAAGTGTTTAGAAAGTAGTACTGGGTCATATGATCTCTGACAGTGAACCCGACGACCAATTTCTATCCGCGTAGGGTCGATCATGTTCCACTTTCGACGTCTAACAAACTTCCCTAAAAACCCTCGTCCCGTTCATCCAACCACCTTACTAACAGGAGACAATTGAGTCGTCTACACAGACAAAGTTGCTTAGTCATACAAATTGATTCAAGCGCTCCGCAATTTACAATACTTTCTCCCTTTTTTCGTCCTTCCCACAAATAATTTCCACATCTGGTACGAATATCGCACAACCAAAGCGATCGTTCAGCAGCACGAATCTTCGACCGTTCGGAATACGCGATCAGTTGGTCACTAAGCCAGGCTGCATAGTCTGCGATGGCTGGTTCAGATACTTCGTATGCCAGCTGAGCAGCTCCGTAACGGGTATTACTTGCTGAAATTACCAACAGATGGTAAAATCACGGGGTGGTCGAGCAACGACATAATCATGTGGTATGAAGGTACCGAAAGTTCTGTTGAATGGGGTAAACAGGTGTAGCCTGCTTGGTTGGGTCCTCACGATCACTCAGATCGCTATCCAAGACGGCTATGTGCCAATCAATGGCTAATCCGCATCTATAAAATACGAAGTTCTTCTGCTCGGCCTTGTTTAATCCGTTATCATTTTCGTAAAAAAATTCTTACAGGTTATCCACACATCACTGCTGCGATGAGCGACGGCTCGAGCTACAGTAAATTCTGATGAGGATCATGAATAAAAGATGAAAGACTTTCTGTTCTGTCTCAGTTTAAGTGTGAGTTGCTGCTTATTTCAACGCGTTCCTCCTCAGATATGTATGCGTTATAGTTGTAGGTTTACGTTCCAATCACAGTGTCCCGGTGCCCTTGCAGATATGATCACCTGATGTGTTTCACATTCTCCAAGACGCCAGGACATTTTGTTCTCGTCCTCAAGGGACAACTTGATCGTAACCATCATGCCGACTGTGGTCTGTTTTATATTGATGATGCAATTATCCTCAGGTCGCGCTTTGCCAAATATCCGAGTGTGATATTATCTCACATCCTTACCTGATTACTACGTGTGCCATTGTTTTCGGTAAAGCTGGGAAGCTATATTTTTACGCTCTGCGCCCCACACTTTCGTCTGCGCCTTATCCTCTGCTTTGTCGTTTTGTTACCACATGCGTTTCTCTACGTTGGCCATGCAATTTCCCAAGTAATTCTTCAGACAGACAATGGAATGCTGTCAATGGCAGAATGCTGCTTTTTATATTGTTTTTTCCAATTTTATTATTTTCAAGCACACTGTTGCATGCGCCAAATTTGCTGTAAGAATCTTTTCTGATTCTATTTGTTCTGTTTCTTCTGTCTCAATCCATTTTTTGTTTTTTCGACACACCAAAAACATAGTTTGTTGTTCCCCATCTTGCATATTGATTACTTGGCCGTGATTCATCCCTCGGAAAGACCACTTAGATAGATCAACACTTAATTTCTGTGCGATCATATTTACTGCCGTAGTTACCCATTCATGATAAATATTTACCAAGCGAGTGCACATAATTTTCTAGCTTGAACTGACAGTCGTCTGGGTGTAGTGAAGGAAACCCGACTTGACAATCATAAGCGCAGTGACATGCAGGATTTCATATACCTGTTAAATACAAATATTCATCAGCAAACTAAGAGCGGATAAGAATCCAGAGAAAAACATCAGCGGGTTTGCGTTCGCGTAATCTGACGGAGCCAAGTCCTTGAATGAAACTGCGAAAAAATCGAACATCGAAGTGCACGTTCGGAAATTCGTGACGAGAATTTTAACACGCCACTGCTGTTAGACACCACCGCCGTCGTCGTTGATCACTCCGCATCAAATGGGATGTTCAAGTGAACAACGTGGCCCTTCGCCAACTTGCATTTCATGAAAAGGGTGAACGGATTCCTACGTATGTTGAAATCCCACTCTAACACCCAAGATTCGTTTATCTTGTTTGAACTCGCCCAACTGTCTCCGTTGAACCTGTCTATTTATTCCTATCCTGGTTGCCAGTGTTGTATGGCAGCGTTTGACGTGACCAACTGGCCGGCAACTTACCGGTCAAGAAAACTCAATTATTTTGCTCCGCTCAATTGGCCTTGTTACCTATGTCTTTGTCACTCTTATCTTCACAAACAACGGTGAAGCCCGCCAATCTCCCACATGGCGATAAATCAGTACCTGGTTGTTCGATTGACCTTGGTTTTATATGAAAGCATTGTTGACATTCGTTCACATATCGATCCTGCTTTGTCAGATAGCTACAATCTGCCACCGCTCTTGATTGTGCACTCGGGTCCGCGTTACCCCCCCCCCCCCCCATTTTTCGGGGCTGTTTCCGTGTTTGTAAACAATCTGAGAGTCTTCCCTGTAATTAACCTTATTGATTAATCTAGTAATACAGAAGAAATTTGGATGCAGCCTTGGAGACCTAAACAGGTATCAACCAAACAAGCAAGCAATCGATTGAAGGATCGCATGTTTTTTATGTTCACCAGATGTATACCGCATCAGTAAATAAAACTAGGGGTGGTTAGACAAAACCACGACGATACAGTTTTTGAGTGGCGGAAATATGATGGCAGTAAAAAGTAATGTGAAAATCCTTCACTGACAAGGGAAACAATTAAAACTGGTATTACGAATCAACAATGCGGTAATATTGACGAGAACGGAGCACGGAAAACACTACGGCACAATCGGTTATTAGCGACCCCGTATTTCGTCGTAAACCTGACTCAAGTGATAGCGCAGTGTGATCGGGTCACCTGAGGGTCTCGGGTACAAAAGTGTGGAAGCTAACGTGGTTAGATAACATACAATTTGGATGATTTAAATGCAATGGAAGTTGTGAGTAAAAGATAATGACAATTTAAAAGAAATAGACTGAAAAGAAAGTGCGGATAGTTGTCTGCTCACTTATTGTATTCAATGTAGCGGGTAGCAACGGAGGGTCGATTTAAAGTCAGATCACATCGATCCGGATTCTTAACTAAAATTGTTTGCTTTGACGATCACCTAGACACAAGATCGTAAAGTATGATCAAAGACATTCCTTCACTCTATGCCTCAGCCCGAACAACCAGTTAGTCCAGGAAGTGTAAAGGGCGTGAACCCGCTTAGTATGCAAGTAAGCCATCACGTTTGCAAAATGAGGAGGAAACGACATTTGGATACTTCAAAGTGCAATCACAAAGCGCACGTGTATAAGGTGTGGTCTCTCTAGTTTTCCCATTAAAACAGCCAAGTTTGTCTAAACAAACATAACCGAAACCCTAGAATTAACAGCACATCTTCCGTTTAAAATGAAGCCACCAATCAGAATAGTTAGGTGCAAACCAGAGTGGTAGTGCCGTTTGTGTGTAATTGGCAAATTGTTAGGGAAGGATATGCGTAGATCATAGAATACAACAACGTCAGAAAAATGATTGCAACTGTTTTCTTTCAAACGGTTACTACATTACACGGTCAGAGTAGTGGACTAGATTTTTGCGATAAGAACTTCAAAACACTGAGGGGCATAATTGTGCAAAATCAGGGAGAAACGAGAAAAGGGAGAATTTTAAAAAATCGCGTATTGTGCAATAGGCACAAGGAATCTTCAGTTCTACAACGTACAGCATCAAATGTGAAACAGACAGAGTCAAGCAGACAGTCAAATAAAGAAGTGTGTTTGAGATTGTTATGACGTGAAAATGAGGTGCACCAACGCGCGCTAATACTCACAAAAGGGCGGATGACACGAAGAAAAGAATATGACCGACCATAACTTGTAATGACTCCTTATGAACTTGGTAGACGCATATATACACTCAGAACACTAAGGCATTCGAAAATACGTGTGAATGATAAAGAAACGATGTGTATGCCATTCGATAATTGAAACTCCCCTATTCCTGATCGATAACACTGAACGTTTAAGGTTGGACACTATCGCACCAATGTCTCACTTTTGCGAAACTATCACTTCCTTCAAAAATTCGGCTGCACTTGAACAGATCAAACTTTCAGCTTGTCCACTGAGATGAAGTTCTCTTAAATAAGGTCGACTAGTGTTTTCAATGGAAATAGGAAAGTTAATCACGAAAGAAACTAATATATAGTTGTCGCATTCCCATAGACTTTGCAGTCGGCCCCTTTCGAAAATAAGCACTAGACTTGAGTTTCGCTCTCATCAGTAATCAAATACCGCTCAACAAGTCAATGATTTCTGTGATTTCAACTTGGAGAAAAGTCCTAGTCGAGGGGTCATCGAATGGAGTTAACAGACAGTAACTGTGTCTCCTCTCGAGGCGATCGGGCAATCTGATAATTACTCATAAGCGAAAGTAGTTGTGTTCACATATGATAAGTCGGTCGTGCTTAATGAGAGCAATGGCACGGTTACCTGATAAACAACGTGGCCGTGGTTCTAGTCCCGGCAGTGGCGAGGATATGCACTACTGACGGGCTCTAATGAGAGCAAAACTTGAGTCTAGTGCTTCTTTTCGAAAGGGGCCGACTGGAACGTCTATGGGAATGCGACAGCTGTGATCAATTGTGGGTGATGCTCAAACTATATGAAGAAAATCAAAATCCCCTACTTCTCATCAGTGAGATAAAGTTGTCGACAGCCGTCGTCCTGACAGCTAGCTTTCTGATGGCCTCGTGGTCGAGGTTGGTTTAAACGGCGCATCCGATTTCCACCATCGATGATGACTTCATACAGTATCCTGCAACGTCGTTTAGAAACCGCTACGTTCATCTAGATAAAGCATCTTGGTCGTTAGCCTCTGATGGAAACTAGTGTATAGACCGGAAAACATGCTCTATTAGTGAATTGTGTTCGTTTGGTCTCGGTTCCTGCTATTTTTCTGCCTGATCTAGTTGTAAGGTAAACGCGGTCCATAAAAATTTCAGTTGGGGTGCGACCATCCACGACAAAAGAGAAACGACGTTTGGATTATCTCGATCGTACCCTTTTCGTGAGCTTGCGAATTAACTACAAAACGTGTTACCTGGCAACTGGGTTGAGGATGACTGGTTGGTGTAGTTGACTGGCTGATAAACGCAGTTTTCAAACTGTGTGATGGTGTCTGACAGAAGGACCTCTGGGAAGTCATGCTACCTGGAAATGTGTTAAAATGTGTAATGTCGGATGTTCCCGTTGATCCTTAACATCGACGGCGGTGTGATACACGGTGCCACTGAGATTAGCATGTACTTGAACCTAATACACATCTGGATATTTAAATGATTCTGGCTGGATTTTTCACAAATTACAACCATCGAAAGCCGTGTTTGTTGATACTCCCGTAATGAGTACCAAAGTTGGACTAATAGACATAAATTCAGGAAGACGGCAAAAAGCTATTCATTACAGGATGCAAGCAGTTCGTTCATTCTCATCAGTCAGTTACATAAAACGTTCAGTTATGTAGGTTTGAGGCATGGTTACAAAACAATGAAGCAAACGAACATCACATGGGTGCAGTCACGGTGAGGTAGGTGGTTTCTGTCATGGTAACGAAATTGATTGCGTCAACACCTTTTGGCAAAGGAGGGCCGGTGCGTGACGCTGGATTAACAACGCTTGGAAAAATGTCAACATCTTGGGATTGCGATTGCGTAATCATCATCACCATCATAGACAGCAATACATCAGTGATTCACATTGATGCTAATAGGACCACTGCGTAATAGGACCAGTTCATTGCCGTTTCATTACCGTTTACCCCCACCCTGACTGCATCCATGTGACGTCCCTTCGTTTCACTGTTTTGTCGCCATGCGCTAAACCTATATAACTGAATGTTTTACGCAATCGACTGATGAGGACAAAAGAAATGCCTGCATCTTGCAATATACGTCTCCTTGTTATCTCGATAAATTTATTAGTCCGCATTCTGGATAGTCAGTAGGAAATTGTTGGAGAACGACATATCTCGAAGAAGATGACACCATAAGCAATGCAGCAAACAGAAGACATGACTCGCGTTGAAGGCTGGACTATTCAAAGGCCAGAGCAGGCTATTATTCTTCCGATTCTAGATATGAGATGACGCATTGAGCTGCGTGTGTAAAAGCAATCCTTGTCTTACACAAGAATAAACTTACTGAGATAAAAATATCCGTTGTCGAGCGAAAATTAAAGGCAGAGATCCGCAGTCGGTGAGCAGAATGAAACTACAAGTCAGACGATAGTCGATTCGGGTCCATGACATCCCCACTGATCCCACTGGGGTCTGGCGGCATGAGAGTACCGACTGTCTCACATATCGTATGCTAGCGAACTTTTCGCAAAGTAAAAATCAATAACTTAACTGTGGCGTTAATATTACTTACCACTGAATAAAATTCAGATCAGGATAACCAGTAAAAATCAGGGACAGGTCTGTAAACTAAACAATCAACTATCACCTAAGGGCCGATCTTGTGGGCTGAATGCTGTGGTGAAAATCTATTCGGTTCGCCGCTTATCCAAGCCTCGACACAATAGAAGATCTAACAAGAGACCAATCTAAACGTCACGTTAAAGACACCACATCAGCACTGGAAGAACAGCCTCAATGTTACGCCTTTCGTTATTTGCTAAGTTCCTTAATCTGTATAGCACCAACCAGCTTACGGTTTGTGACTTTGTAGGCGGCCAATACGACCAGCCAATGATAGTGTGATTTCTTAAATACTGTTGTACATCTATAAATTCGGCTTTTTGTCTCATGAATATGAACCGCTTACTGCAACCAGTACGAGGTCTTCTTATTATGTTCGTGGGAGATTACAATTCGAATGCGATTTCCAGGACTACGTGAAGTCCACAATTCTGAGTAGTAAAAATGCACATAGCGCGTATGTAGAAAATATATGGAAACAAACATATAGACCGCGGCTCAAATGACCAGTAAAGTGGCATAGATCAACCGTCACTACCATCAGCATCAAATAAGCAATGAACAACACAAAAAGAAACAAATCATCGTTCCACCGACAAAATGGTAGGTTCGAAAATACACATACGTTAGCAGCATTTGTCAGCACATCATCAACGAACGGTATTTTAACAGACCATATAAATCAAAAGAAGCAGCATATCATTACACGAGCGCATACGATGACTGTCACACATGTGCGCATTGTCAATCTGTTTTCGATCACAGAAGGAGCTCAAATGCAATACACCCCATCAGAATCGGGAAACACAAGGACAACGATGAATGGAAAGTTAGCAAAACAACCAAACCGATATTGCGATGAGAGATAAATGCAAATCAAAAGCAGATAGTCAATCATTTCGGTTCAAAGCAGATTGTGTGGACAAGGTAACCGAAATCGTTGTGGATATTCAGTTAAAAGGAAGACACCTGCTCTAACAATGGCAACTGCGTGCGAACGACAGATGACAATGCTTGAATGCAGACGCGGTGAATTCGATTAGAAAGGTGATGAAACATGCCAATCGCCAGTTAGATCAATATCGGGACAGTCGATAAAACCGACCAAAGCGATTAAGTTAAACGGCTAGCAAGACCAAAGTATACGAAAAAAGGAAATGATAAACTACGGCTTTGTATGGTAAATTAGACAAGCTGTTAAAGATACCACACACAGCAAGCAAGGTAGGTGGGGGAGAGCTCAGTCGAACTGATGAATACATTGTCCCTTACCTTTTCTTTCTCATTGGCCTCGCGATCTACAGTTGAACCCTACACGAACAAATTAATTTGACAAACAGATTACAATCGGTACTCGTGAAATGTTCTCTGCAAACAAGTGAGAAGTGAAAACAGGATTCCAAAGACGGAACAAACCCCAAAACCACCAGAGCAGGCGCTTCTAAGGTAATAATCAAAGGCAGCAGTGGAAACAAATGCGCAGGAACTAACGAAGATAATGGACAAGATATGGTGAATCGAAAGATAAAAACGTGAGCGCAAACATTGTGGGTTCAACAGATTGTCGATAGTGTTGTGTGAAGCAGTGCCATGTCTACAAACCTATCCCAACCGCTGTGGATAAAATTTCAAATTACAAATTAGACAGTACGTCCAGAAAGCCGGTCGTCTTACAATCGGCCGATGTCTTGTCACGTGGGTAAGCGTACGCACACATAAATCGGTAAAGTGGTGATGGTGTGAGATTTCTAACCAGAATGAAAGTGTCCCGGTCAGTCGTCGTGGCCCATCTTTTAGTCAAGCTTGGGTGCATTATTCCATGGGAGATTAACTGTTTCAACAAGTTGGTCAAGCAGTTCTGACGGCCTATCCGGTGTGTAAAACGAGGGCTACAGCTGTTATAGAGACGGATAGTGTCAACCAAGCGATAATAGAGGATTCACCACAGAACAGTGAGTAGTGTTGTAGTTTGAATACAGTGACAGTGTAGACTAGGCGACTCGGGAGTTGAACGCCAGGCACCGGAGTATCTAAAAGGCTACTGAGAAGATCATGCAAAAAATATGCCCCAGAGTTCATAACAGCACACGCTGCTCAGGATGTACGGAAGTGTTGTAGACGATGCACTGTAATGAACAGTGTTAGTGCGTATGACGCTCTGTCAACTACACGTGACGTAGGTTAACCAGACGCTTTCTGGTTTCGGTCTTCGTCTAATGATAATGCGCACTGAGTCATGTTAAATGATGGGAGATATTCTAGCTCAACGGCGTAGTCAACATATTTCACTTGAAGTGAGTATGATTCCTAGCTCATGATTTGGGAGGATAGTTTGGGAACAACAATAACAGTTGGGTCATTCAGTATTAACAGAAATGTAGCAGATGAGAATGACATGTAATTGACGAGCAGTAATTTTGGGTCGACAATATCGTCAGATGGTAGAAATTGGAATGTGACCAAGTATTGTTTTAACACGACGACGCAAGGTCATGCTATGCACGCGCCCGATCACCTCGATGAGGTATCCAACAAATAGATCGACGGAGGTGGAACTACTATACATCCTCTCCTTCAAAGTAGTGTTGCGATTGATCTTGGAAGTTAATCAAGGTTCTGGCCAAAACCGGTCACAACATACCACTGAACAAACAACAGGATTACTTCTATGTCAGAGTCGTGTATTCTCATCAGTCACAAGAACGACGAAGCCCGAGTGTTCAGTCCATCTCAGAACATCAAACAAGAGGTCGTCGAACGCAAGTTTGTGAGCGCTTGACACACTGCCAAAACATGTAGATAATACAAGTGGAAAATGTCTTTCTGATTTAGGTCTCCATGCTCTGACCGAAGTACTAAGTCTGACAGTGTATAAATGATCATTTACTGGGATCCAGTTAGGGTATTCTCAACTTTCAAGCAAAACATGATCCCCACTCAACGAAGTGCTTTGTTATGATTTTCACAGAGGATCCTGAAAGAAGAATCGAAGCACAACACTGTGTCAAAGGACTATTACGCTAGAAACGTAAGGTTTTGGGCTCGTTTTCGTATGGGCTTTCAAGTAACCGAACGCGTACCCAAGTATCTGACGTTCAACTCCCGAAAGATTTCAACTTTATTTTATCGCATTCTAAATATGAGGCAATCATTCCTATTCCCTTTTTAATACTTAATCTCACCGCTTTGTACGACCCATGTTGGCGCTTGGTTAGCGCTAGCCGCCTCCATCATAGCCGTAAGGCCGTCAAACATGAATGACTGGGTTGCTGGGCCTCGTTGTAACAGTTAGGTTCCCATGCGATATTCGACCCTAGCTTGGCCAATAGCTGGGTCATTTAACCACAAACACCTTCGCATGTCACTTGGAAATATCATACTATCATCATTCTGCGAATTCGTGCTGATCTCAGGGTCGACTTTCCGGGCGTACAGTAGTTCATGATAGTTCAAGAGATGCACTTAAACAAATCTCTGACCGAAACCGAATTGAATTTGTGCGATGTAATAGTAGGAACCATGCACACGCGGAAACCAGAACAACGACCACAAATAAACAAGTAGAACTTCAGCTATACACTATGAGACATCACCGCCATGTATCATACAGGATCATATGTGGAAAAGTATACTGAATTTTATCAATCTGCCCGAACCTGTGGATGAACGGTCCAGGCAATCGGAATTTTGACTTGTAATTACGATATTAGTGCTCGATGGCCACACGACTGACCTGCCATGAACAAGACGAGAAAGGTGAGTAAGGAGGTGGGAAATACCACAGGCACTGTCGTACGGTAGATTCCGTGAACATCCAATAACCCAACTAATAGTACTTACTAGTTACAGTCTTCAGCGGTCCAAAACATGCTGGAAGATGTCACGCAGTTATTATCGATGGACTATCGGATGGTAAAACGTCCTAAACCGTTAAACAAGGCTAATGTTAAGGACATATAGATACGGTGTTGCATAATAGACAGAAATGTCTACAAACACACCCTAACAGGGACATACACACATTAACTGACACGGTCACGCGCAAACACTGACCTAAAAGTCCCGGGTAAAACTTACACAAAAGCAGTGCTGCAGACATCTCGCAGATAGTGTTGGGGCAGTCGGAGAGGAATAGAAAGACCGACAGTTATAGAATCCCCATTCCCAAACAGTGAAAACCGTGTTAAATTGTCAGAAAGCGAAAAACACACGAGCGTGGCAAATTTGCCGGAAAAAACAAGCATGACGAGCGAACCAGCGAGCAATGAATGAGATCGAATAAGTGATGGTTGTGATGTGTGCAACCGGAGTTAGGAGACAAAGTGAGCGTTAGCGTTCAACCGCGTTTGCACCGTAGTCAAATCAGACAATGATATCAAGTTCGGTGAGTCAATCAGACGATGCGGTTTTGAAACCTACAATCGGAGTCGTGCGCCGACGTGAGAAGCTATGACTTTTCCGTTTATGTTTGATTGGATGTGTTTCGTCCGCACCGAATGGAATCTCACGAGAGATCGACTGGGTTCGTCCCAATTTTACGGTGCTTGCTCTAGTCTGGTTATCCAAGTTGGTTGTGCAATGCTAGAAACGGAAATACAGATTAGAATAAACGAAAACGGACACAAATGTACACGGTGACTGATAAAGCTCAAACCAAACACTACGACCAGCGGTGTTGTTTTGAAAGTACGGTCGTAATTTACCTTTAAATCATACTTCTTGTGAATGGTCAATCGAGGGCTGAAGACATTTCGCATGACGAGGACATAAATTTCCTGGTCATTCACGGTGAGCCGATATAATCCGAGGTACTGGGGCAAAAGAGTTTGACCATGACAGTGAACGATGTACTGAAGTGGTAGAACAAGGGATAAGAACCAAGATAACTGGAAACCAACAGGAGTATAAAAAGGGAACGACAGAAACCGACGAAGATACTTGCAGAGTTAAACAATGGGTACTTAAGAACAAAGTCCCCAACATACGGACCACAAGATTAATTTCTTCCACGTAAATTGCCTCTCAAAATCTAGAGGTTAGGGCATGTGTATACATTTGGAAAGTGGGCACCACATAACGCTGCGGAGACACTAACTTCATCAAAAGAAGTAAACTATACACTACGCACAAGTACCACGTATTCGTTCTTAAGTTATCCAATAGTACAGTAATAGGACAACTCTATATGCGTGAAAATATAAGCAACTAAAACAGAAGCCAATCAATGGATGTTTCTTTTGAGATTTTTGCCCTTGTAGATCTGAAACAGCTGGTTTTCTCACATAACTGATTTGAAAAGAACAACAGGGGTCAACCATGTGATGATATTTAAGTAAACCTGAATCACGCCTTGGTCATACGGGAAATCGTAACTAGCTTTAAACACCAGAACGATAATCCACTGAGCGCAAGTTATGAATTAAAAATTGAACAGAAAGACGGAAAGGAATACGTGAGATGGGCAAGTAACTAAGTTTGGATAACTGTGACGAGAGAACAAAGGCGACCAATGTAACGGAACACAAAATGTTCGAACACGAGGAGGCGTTACTGTGCCCAATGATCAAGAAAATGGATGGACAATTTCAGCAGTCTCGAATAAAACGGAGAAAGCGCCAAGAACTTCGGTTCTGTGTTTGGTTTGCATTATTTGAATGAAATCAGGAAAAATAAAGTTATTCAACAAGTGTACATGTGACGTTTAAAATAGTATGGAAATGGTTATTTCTGAATATAATGAAATTCCCACGAACGAACTAGACCGAATGCAGACTCGTACAATCAGGGATTGACAAGCATCATAACACAGACTGATAGCCTCTCCTTGATTCAAACCGGAAAAAAGTGCTGCGATAGTTTCATTCGTACTTGAACTAATATCAGCGCAATTCGTACTGACGATCGCGGCAGTTAATCGATCACAATCCTAAAGATACTCAACGAATGCAACGCGCACAACAGTATCATACCAAGTACCTTAAGGAAATTCAGAAACGCTGAATGCGGTAGAACAGCACGCATACAGCAACGCAACGGAGCAGTAACGAGTGTAATAAACGCAGGTGGTCAGACAGTACATACTCAAAGCACCGGAATGTGATATCCGTGAGTCGAGAATACCCGTTTTAAGACGGCAGTATGCATAGTATGTCGTAGGACATGAAACAATTCGTACAACACGAAAACATTTAAGCCATAGTGCAAGTAGCATACTAATCGGACTGAATTTGTTGAACATGAAACGTAGCTCAAACATCATAGTCATCATCAAAGAAAGCAATAAATCAGTGGTTCACATTGATGCTTAACTGCCACGTAGCGCAATAAATGAAGTTATATGAACTGATGAGTCAGCATTCTACCTCAAAAATCACAATGAACAGATATGCGTAGTAAAGCTGAAGACCACGAAATTTCGTGAAAACTTAACCCATCTTGACACAGAAAGTGATAGAGGTCCAGTCTGCATGTAGACTGACACTCGGTTTTTCCGATCGCTCGGAAAGCCAAAATTATGCGGTATAAATTCTTACTCATTAAGTCCGACTCGAGTAACTTGGTACACCAAAATGGTAGTGCTCGCACATCATGCCCCCTGTAAACGGATTTATAAAGTTTCCCGTACCAAATTTAGACTGTGGTTTATTGAATAGTCAGGCTATGATCCAATTGGAAAGCTCAAAAAACCATAGAATAACAGTGAAGAAGCGAGTAACAGAACGCAATATCTCCCACACAAAGACATTTCACATCTTATCAGTTACTATGGTAAAATTCCCCTGCCTTACACCCCTTGCCTTACATTAAACC
>JTDE01001830.1:58631-72436 GCA_014338405.1 Paragonimus skrjabini miyazakii | reverse complement strand
TATATATATATATATATATATATATATATATATATACACACAAATATACCCGTTATTCTCAAATGTAAACTTTGAATGAGCAACGGCCTCTTGGCAAACCACGTAGGTGGGTCAGTGTGAAATGAGTCCTTGTTGCAAACAATGACCCCAAACCAATGTCATATAAACTATCCCAGCCCGAGATATGGAAGTAAGTCGCTTTAATGGATGTCAATATACCATACACGGATCTGATGAAAACTCGAAGCGGCGAAGTGTAAAATCGTATTTTCGCCGTGAACCATGGGTCAACGGACTAAGACCTCCGGAATGAAAGTGGGTATCGTCATCAAAGGGTAGTTTAAGCTACAGCACTATCTCATTGCAGTTGTTCACACAGCTCATACCATGCTTAATGTGACACTCGGCGAGACCTGCTAGAAGGGATCTAACATAATCATACAAGGCCCAAAAAATCATCCATCAGCAGAAAGCACGGTCTTACGAAGTAGACTCATTTAACTGGTTAGCATACAAGGTGATTGTATATTAAAGCTTCTCACAAAAAGCTACTCTGTCTAAACAAATCAGCTCCGACCGTTACTATTTTTTATTACCTTTTGATATGAGGAATTAAGACAGAGGCGTTCGTCGCCAATGATTAGCACAGGATAGTGTTGAACGTGAAGCTCGGGCAGAAATTTCAACAAATTGACGACGCTTCAGTTGTTTCAGATGACTTTAAGACGCCAATAAGGCCACATACACACACACACGCACGTGACGAAACGCTCGGTACACCTGTAATTACTGTATTGATGGATAAGTTCGAAACCCCACAACTCACCGCATAGTACTCCTCAAGCATCTGATGCATTTGTTCGACTTCTTCCGAGCTTATTGTTTTTGCAACGAATTGACGGTTGTAGGTAATGAGGAACTTGGAGCCAGATTTACCCCGAGCACTATCCCACAATGGTTGATGTCCAGTAAAAGCATCCTTGAACAAAATTTCAACGTTCGACGAGGAACACAGGTGGAATAGATTAGCAAGAAGAAATAGTGTACCATTTAAAATCATAATCAATCGTTCCTTGCAGTATATTATTGAAAAAACCGTTTACCAAAATAACATGCAATAAGTTCACCTCGAATGTACGCATAAGAAAAAAGTGGCCGTTTAACCATAACACTGCAGAATATGCTTCCTTCTTAGATCAGACGTCAAGCAGGCTACAAAGACCGCGCCCCATATGTGAACTGTTTTCCCCCATCCTAGACATTGATGTAAGGTAATGGTTTACATTCTATGATGGCCTATTGAACTGTACTAGAAGGTCGTCAAACAACATCGATTAAGTTACTCTAGCAAGACAGGTTTACGGAAAAATGCCTAAAAACAGGCACCTGGCTACTTATTAAGTTCGGAGTTGGAATAAATGCGACACTTTATTCTGAAAGCAAAAACAGATTAATATAACCGGTGCTACTCAATGGTTGTCTTCAGTCAGATACTCTGTCTGAGAATTCTAGTCGTTTTCTTATTTAGGTTTGAATGTCTTGATAGAATTCAGGCGATGCAGATGCACCTTCCCAATAAAATACCAACACCAAAATGTACTAGCTGTCAAAGCATGAACCTAGTTGCCCCATCTGCTGAATTAAGTAGAGCAGACGCTACTAATGGTCGCCTTTCATTATTACTTACAACTTATCAGTTATACCCTCCTAATTCTTAAGTCTCAGTTACTTTCACTGAAATAACAGAAGTAGAGTAGCTAAGTTCCAGTAAACTTATTCTCCTTAGTTCCCCAGACGAACTGAACGTGCGAGTTCCCATGCCCACTGGACCCTTGACTAGACCCATGGTACCGACAAAAAAGCTTTCAGTGTTCGGATTTTGTCCACATTAGTTCGGACGCCAGAAAGACTGAAGATCACTGTCAGCTGCGTGCCAGATACTAGAATTCAGCATGACGAAATAAACTGAAGGCGTCCTTACCTGTCGCTAAATACTGGCCGCAACCAACGACCAGGCAAAAGGCGAACGAAGATGGGTTGGCGGATTAGATTTCGGACGGCAGAGAGTCATATTACATCCGTTCAACCAGCTCTAGGAGCCAAGCCCCGTTGTTTATGCCCAAAGTGTGTTAATGCTTCTACCGACTGCAATAACAAGGATGTTAAAGACCGAGCCGTTATACTACCGTCGATATGTCGCTACAATGCCGGTGTACTAGCCGCAGATATGAGCGCAGAGATAGGGTGGCGGAACGAAGCTGAATCGCGCTTAGGTGTGATATCTGGTTAATAGCAGCTAGATAAAACAACGGCGGGGAAAACCACAGTTTTATGAGGAGCACTAAGTGTTTTAACGGTCATTCGTTTCAGATATAATGCGCGACAGTACATAACCTGGCGCCCTCTTTCACCCGAGCAAATCTGATCTCAGACGGGTCATGTGTCGTTAACTGTAAGTGAAGTGATTATGTTTAAGATTGTCAAGCTCACAGCAGACAGAACACCTTTCATTTGTTATCGGTTCACGCACCAGTGTACCCGGCAGCGCTCTAACCTATCGCAACGACTAACAGTGAAGAAATTGGCCAAGCCTTCAATGATACAAGCACAACATGCAAGTTTAAATTGTAGGCTTCGTGAGCCGTCAACTTCTGTTCTCAACTCACAAAACTTCGCAAGTATGAAGGAAGCAAATGTTGTTAGTTGCAGCCCAGCAACATACAGATATAAGCACGAAATCTCACAGAAATCTCTGAAACTGTCAGGTGTCGGAGTGATTCTTTTTGACGCATAAAGTAATAAATCAAACACGGATAGCTGGAAGATGCTTCAGGGTAGTTTGGCTGAAGATCAGGAAAATCGGTGAGCCGAAGAGGCTCATTAAATGGAAGCTGCCAACACGTAAATTGCTTCAACATACTTTGTCATAGGTTATATTAAAATCTCAATTACTGAAACTACCAGGTCACGTTTACTTGTCGTAAAAGCAACTAAGTCAGCTCGTCTGACATTGCACATAGAATAGAAGTTGGCTGCGCCCACTTCCAGCACCATGCCTTTGTATACTTCTGAAGCTGTTACCCAGGAGTGTTAACCTAAAATCACTCAAACATAGGTCCGTGAATACAAGAACACTATCGGACAGGAGCAGACTTGGTCCATATCATGCCACCACAATCCAACCACGGTGGCAAAGTAGTAATGAAGCTTTCAATTCAACTATTCCAACTGATGTGAGCAACTGAGAATACTCTGCTGGCACAAGGAGGGAATATCAGAGGAGGTATCAGAGGAATCAGGCTGACTTTAACTATTAATAGAATATTGGAGTTCATCACGTCCTACCAATTCACTGTAGTCCGAGAAGCAAATATTAGGGGAAGTAGGCTGACCAGTTTTGAGAGAGGATGTACGGATCAGATTGGCAGTTTTCAACAAAGTAGGAAACAACACCATATGTAGTGCTGATCTACAAGCGATGAAGTTCTGGATTTAGCGTAAGGTGGGCATCTAAGAATATTATACAGGAAGATGAAAGCAGCCACCAGCAGGTCACGTTTGTATTCAAGGTTGTTGACCGTGAACACCAACTAACCTTCAGCTGTAACTGTCAGCAGAGACAATCAGAGTATTTCAAAATTGAACACCACCCACACTCGATCGCGGCCTTTACATTCAGATAAGCCTTTCGGCTAGCCCACTTCGGAAGGAAGCACTGGGCTCGAGTTCCGCTCTTATTAGAGCTCATAAGTAGTGCATATCCTTGTCCGGATCGGAGTTTACACTCTGACTTTCGTGCTTGTGAGACCAGCGTGTTAACCACAACGCCAGCAACCTCACAATAGGCATGACTGAATAATCAAATCCAAACGCTCAACCACAACCTTGTATGAATAGTGTTCAGCAGAGTAGTCATCATTGCCTATAATATATCCGCGGGCAACCGCGCTGAACCGACATGCACATGATTCCATTGTTTTAATACTGCGGAAACTAAGTTGGTAATGCTAATCGAGAGTTGTACAACCTGTGTGGGAATTTATTTAAAATGCTTCAGGTTTATATATTTCAGTTTATACGTCTGTAGGCTCAATATCGTGACTCGGCCGAACACGACAAGGGCTAACAGTATCACCTCATCCAAGTGCACTCTACAGATAAAGAAGAGGTTGACCACTGTAGGCCGGGTTCGTCTCCTGGGTTTGTGCCCGTGCGACTCGCTGTCGGTAGCTGGAGACGTTAGTTGAGATGGCGACTAATGGAGTTCAGTGACGTGAATGTTATCGCTGTTTGGCACTTAATGACGCGGGGAAGTAAAAGCGATAAGGAATCTCTTGTCGATGACGCCTTACTCTCACTTGCAGCCCGGTTGTTTGTTTGCACCTTGATTTTGAATGATTGAGTACAGGTTTAACTACATTCATTAGTTGGATACATACCCCATTCTTTATTTTTCTTTTATCCTCCTACACACTTGTTTTTTACTTCACGGTTGTGCAGCAGTTAAACACCAGTGAGAACACTGATGAATTCCTACGATGAATGTGATGAAGACGATGGTGATGAGTCCCAATCACAATTACACCTTTCCATGTGCCCGTTCGGTATTGACGTTTCCATTTATACGCGCTGTAGGAGCTGCAATATAAATTCGGTACCAATTCCTCCAGTCGTGCAAATCACTGCACGCAGTAGATGCTTGGACTTACTTAAGTTCCTCATTCCCAGCTACAAGGTCGTTTTGCTTGCGCCCTTCTGTACGCACGTTAACCTAATCGAAGGTAAGGCACCTCTTTCAATTAGTGTGGTTCCCAATGCCATTGAGTGGACGCTGGTCCATGGTATGCTTTTGCTTTTCTTTGCGTCGTCATCGCCGTTGGTCTTATACTAAACTACTTATTATGTACAAACATAATGACGAAGTGTGCCATTAGTTTCGAAATCCCGCTGAGTTCTGTCAGTTCGATATCTATAGGGATCACATTCGAATGACCTTACGGAAAAGCATCACAAACAGCTGGTGGGCAAAGGTTGCATGCGCACCCCTTGAACATTAAAATTGATAAGAACGACGTAACTCGAATAGGCAAGGGGCGCTAAACGCAATAGGGTATAAAGACTGAAACGGTATTTTGTTCATCTGCGTCGGCAACACATGTTCCTGTACAAGAAATGCTGAAACGTAAACTATAGATTGAGGCAAATCTCGTCGGCATAGTCGATGAAGACATGATGGCAATCAAGCAAAATGACTAGCAGCATCCAAAATGGGGCAAAGACCAAGCAATTAAATCGAGTAAAATAGTGTAGTGACCTGGAGATACCCCCGGTCTGCCTGCTGTACGATGTGTAAAATCCTTCCCAAAATCTTAGCTCATATTGTACATAGGATCTTAAGGATCTTTGCCTGCCGTCTGCTTAACGCATGTGATCGCGTCGTTTGTTTGCATGCTTGTCGCCAATCGCGCCATACATATTCTTCCGGCTTGCTCGCGCGCTTGACGGTCGGATCCTTAGCCTCCCTAGCTACTTTGCGTATCGGTGTCGTTCAGCGCTGATCGAGACCAATTGTGATTATCGCATAAAATATTTTCGGTCTCCACAATTGTCGGTATTTTCAGTTCGCGTCTGGTATTGCTGCGTATACCTGAGAAAGTGATAGTGCACGTACGCACTAAAATATAACTCAATTTCGAACCCATTGAATAAACGATATTGTGTCAGTGAAACAAACCAATAAGCCTAAAAATAATTTTGTTTTATATGCAGAACCGTAGGGATTAATCATACAACCTGATTATTCAGTATAAAAGAGTGTAGGTTCACGTCAAACCTCTGATGCGATACTATGTCAAAAGCCTTAGTAAAGTCAATGAGAACTACATATAAGAAATGACCTTCACTGACAGCATCCACACACGTTTACTAACAAGTGCTATGAAACCCGTCGTTGGCTATAGATACATGATCGTAGTCTATGAGCACAGTAAGCTGCTTAAAGCGCACGCGAACGTTTATATTGTTGCAGGTTTAAAATGACGTATATCGACTACAACGGTCTAATGAGTCCTTTATATTGGCCAACGTCTACGATATATCCCGTTACATCAAGATATAGTTGTCTTGTAACGATGCACTTTTTCAAAACCAACAGGAGCGTTTACAATCATCCTGCATACATCCCGCGTTATTAAACGGCCTCTTGAAACTTGCTTTAGAAACAGTAAGCAGTAATTTATTTTAACCGTTCCGATCAACACAAGTGTAAACTTATGATGCATTGTGCAGTCCAGTACGCTCATAGACTACGACCATGTACCTATAGCCTACGCCAAATCACTTAATCAGGCGCCGTAAACCCAAGATTCAGTAAGGTATTAGGCTTACCCAGTAATCCAGTTTGTTAACACCGAACCGCTCTCTCAAAGCTTTGAAGACCATGGGGCAATATTCCTTGAACTTAAATTTGCTCGGCATGTTTTCCCTGGAATACGATTATGATAAAATAGAAATGTACTTGTTAAAAAGGTAGTTATTAATTTTCACTTTCATATAAGCTTTGAAATCATCTTTAAGGAGCATTGCACGAGGTTTTATATGGTTCAGCGAGGAAAAAGAATAGTTTATACCCCACATAAGAACACTTTTGAGTGGTTCGTTGGCCCTGAACAGCTTCATTTTTTGCCTCACATTTTTGACCTTCTTCTGTTTAGTCACTGTTTCCATCGAGAAACCTTTAACCAATGTAGTCAGCACAACAATCGACTAACATATAGACGCGCGGACGCGAACTTAATGGCACACTGTTATTTGATTGGCTCGCAGGGACGACGAATTCAATTTCACCGCAATATTTCGATGTCCATTACAAATCTACAATTGATGAGGGCCCAGGTCTGTTAACGTCCTCATACTTGACTTCTGTGATCCGGATATTTACCATATTACGCTTTTAGCGGACGAAATGCGTTTAAGTGGTGTTCCAGGGTTGAAGGAAAAGAAGAAAGAAATAGCACGAATCTGGGTTGTACCCGAAAAACGAAACTAAAATTGTACTTCGTATTAGCACAAAGTAGGAAAAAAGTTATTTCAAATTACGCCCGGTTGCCTCTTGAGTACATCTGTGCTTAAGGCCTCCATAATCTCAGCGGATAACTCGTTTCACCAGTCGACTACCCGACTGGTGAAAAAGCTAAATGAAACAGCAGTAGTGAAATCATATTCAACGTTCTTAAAATTCTAGACTCCCTGCGAGATGACAAAGTTGCCTCACTAGCGCCACCGTACTTGTACATATTACCTTATGAATGTGGATTTATTGCAGGCGATTGAGTGACTCAGTGACTGTTACACGGGTTCGAAGTAGAGGCTCAATGTTCCCGGATTCAGCCAGTTCGTTTTGTTTGGTGTATAGCGGGTGCTCATCAATCTTGAGAGTGACCATTGAGAGCGCAGTCTAACAACAATACTTTAGATTACAGTAAACATTAAGAATGTAGTAAGATTACTCGCACGAAGATATTTTGAGCAAATGCGAATGCAGCAATGCTTTAGAGCGGTCCCTGGATATGTTGCTAACAACCCACAGTGTTCGCAGTTCATAGTTATATTTTGAAAGTCATTTCTATGAATTTTTGTAACTGCCGTTTTGTTCGCTTTCCCCGTACACCTGTTTGAAGGCATCAACATCATTCTTTGACGTTGATCGGCAACAAGAATAAACAGGAGTTACAGCGCACCGACTTTGTGTGTGTGTGTGAATTTTCGTGCTAGTGAAGTTATTGCACAGTGAAATATTTTAACGCTGCGTCTCAGCTGCACTGTCGACATTCAACATTCCTTATCCAACGCCGCCTGCGGAATAACCTATCGGCCGTCTTTCGAACCTGCTCTCCGGAGCTGCCTTTCTCTCGTATGGTGATCCGTTCGATTCAGCGAACCTTGACTTGTCAGTGAGTCGTACTTATTTTACTGACAGATCCCCCGTTTTATTTGCACGCACACGTTTTGCGCCTGTCCGTTACCCTTACAACTCTTCTCTGATGTTACCATATTTTGGTCACCTATATCATTTGACGTTGCGCGAGTAACCCGGAAGTTGATTCAAATTTGCTCGCTGTTACTGTCCACGCATTTTTTGCTCTACTGGTGCCCTGTGCATCAAAACTTGCATACGATTACTATTATTCTCTACCGAATAACATACCTACTCATTACGTATTGAAACTTTTGGGTTGCATTGTATTTGTTTCTGTATCGACTTACCATTGTGTATTGCTTGTTTCTATTGGCAATGACGCAAGTCAGATTAAGCAGTGCTGGGGCTCAATTGACTGAGGCAGCGAGCATTTGTGGCTGCTATGGATGCAAAATGTCAGTGCTAAACGATATGCAGTGCCACCGGTATCAAAAGTGGTATCACTTCAAATGCACTGGCTTCAACGAACGCCAGTATAAATAACTTGCTTCTTCTGCTTTCAATTTTATCTACATGAGCTCCAGGTTCGACGAAAGTCAAGACGCCGCTCTCCGCCGAGTAGTCCCGCACGCGTCACGAACTGTAAAGCGACGCAGATAACCTGTGATTGTAAATGGGGAGCTGTTCTTCCTAGCACTATCTGTCCTTCTGCTTCTTCCATGAAGAATAGGATGGAGGAATACCAGCGGACTTTGTCAAAAATGAAGTTGGAACTTCAATCCCTAAATTAATACATAGCACCTGCCTTCCCTGGTGTTGCGGTCACCAAGAGGGCAGTTGTGCTGTCAACTCCACATATAGAGAAGGCAGCGGCGTATTTGAAAGAAAAAGCTCTCAGAGAAAGGAGAGTTGTTTTATGAGGCCGCTTCCCCACATCATCTTCACCAACCGGACTAACAAAGTCAGTCTTAGCTTCTTCGTTCTCCACGGACGTTACAAATCTCGAACTCGCTAACAGGCTACGCGCCAAAACCACCAAAAAGTCACTTGGACTTCTGCTAACCTTGCCAGCCATGCTGAGTCCCGAAACAGTGGTGGAAAAGTCAGAGGCTCTGAAATCCACCAACGTCCACCTGGAAGGCGTTTCTTTCGACCGCTCTCGGCGAGAGAGGGCGAAACGGGAGCAGCAAACTAAAACTAAATCACGGATCATGGCGAACTGGAACCTACGACTGTAGGCTAAAATCGTGGTTTCTGTTCCAGTAATTTCCACTCAGGCCTATGTGTCAGTGGTGGAAAGCGATAACTTTCTTCCCGGAGTCGCCATCCCAACGGTCGATGCCCCAAGCGAGGGCAAAATTGTCCAAGACACCATACAAATGCCGTTCTCCGAGTTACCCACGTCAAAAAACACCAAGAGGTCACATAGAATATTCTTTCTTTCAAGAATTCGGAACGATGGGGGCCTTTTGGGGATGCCGCCTATAAGTCAAAAAGCCTTTTATTGGCACGCCCCACAAGCCACTTCTATGGGTCGCTCTGTAAAACCGCGCCCAGTGCCTTCCTTCAAGTCCTGCATCCAGCAGACGAAGAAGTCAAATTTTCCATGGATAAAAACTCTCAAACACCCTCCGGAAAGGTGGAATTTGGCAAGTGTACCGGGGTCGCAAGTGGAGACACCGAAAGTGCTGGCCAAGCGTCGTGTAAGGACGGTGACGTACGCACATGCAGTGACGTCGCGCCCACGGCCTCAAAGGAGGGTCATCAGAACCACTCGGCAGTACTTGTCGTGTCCAACACCACCACCCTCCTCAATTCCAAGTCTTCTTTCCCAAACTCTTCCTCGCGCTCTCCTCTCTCTTTTCTCGAAAGGTCAAGTGAGGGAGTAGCTCTTAAGTGCATGTATACGAACTGTATGAGTTTGTTCAATAAGTTACCGAAAATCAGATAGTTAACTCATGACACACAACCCCACATTTTTACTATCACGGAGACCTGGCTTACATGTGAGATCAGCGACAGTGAACTGAGTGTCCCCCGGTATTCAGTTTACCGAACTGACTCCACCCGAGGGAGAACGAGGGTTCTGCGATTTTCCTTCAGCATTATCTCCCAAAACCCACGGTTATCGGTGGTTTTTGTTTCTCTGATATGTGTAACGTCCTGTGACACCGATTGGCTTTGCGTGGCCGAGACTCATTCCTAGTGGGGATTATCTATCGTTCGCCCTCATCTGACGTCTCTGATGACGACACTTTTCTTGTAAACCTAGACAACTTCCTAGACCACAACAGATTATACTCATCTGCTTATAATGGGAGACTTTAATTCGCCGAAAATAAATTGGGCATCAGTTTTCCACCAGGAATGTGAAAGCGGATTCTCGACCTCTTTATCGATACTGATACGACGGAGAGCGCGGTCACAACATGTCAACGCCCTAACGCGGCATCGTTTTGGTCAGACTCCCTCTCTTGTCGACGTAGTTATCACTAATGAGAGCCATCTGATCGATAAGGTGGACATCAAGCCACCACTCTGATACAATGACCACTCCTTGCTCAACTTCGATCTTATCTTTTACTGGTTACAACAACCAGTAAAGAAGTCCACAGTTGGAAACTTTAATCAGGCTGATTTCAACAGTAAGGGAAGTAACCTAAGTTCACTTCTTTTGACTATAGCTCGGTGGACCAGAGCTACCATGCACTTCAAAGCGCAATTGAGAAGGCGGACGATTTATTTGTGCCGCGCAAGCTGTGCATTTTCTCTCATCGGCCACCTCTCCCGCGCAGGATACGTCGTCTCCTTGATGACCGTTCCTAAATATTCGCGAAGCATAAACATACCGGAAATTTGGAAGACCTAAGCGCGTTCCACACTACTCGACCCAGGTGTAGACGGAAAATCCGTGAGCACACGAAACTCGTACCAGAAAAGGTCCTCCTCATAGCTCGCGGGAACCAAAACTTTTTATTTAAACGCATGTAACGACCAAGAAAAAATAAAGCCTTGGCTCTTTCTCTGCGACTGCCTGACGTGGAGAGTTCATCTGATTCCCTAGTTGTGGCCGAGTTATTCAAGGAGTACAACTCGATAGTCTACAACGTCGCACCGTCGGTTTGGCACCCATTATTTCCAATGCAGAATTTCCGGCAATCACTGGTTACCGCTGAGTTCTCTGTGCTATAAGTCGAAGACCCTTCCTGTGAGTTCAGTTCATACAGTGCAATGGGTTCTGACAAGATCCGTCCCAGAATTATCAAAGTAGCTGCTAGTCTGGCAGAACCCCCTCGTAAGATGTTTAAACAGATATTCTGGACTGACATTCCCCATAGTGCATGGAAAGAGAGGACGGTCATGGCCATATTTAAAACGGGCGACCGGCACTCTCTGGCTAGCTATTGGCCGATAAGCCTTACTAGCATTTCGTGGAAGACAATCCCTTCTTATCAAACCGTCTTTTCTATTCTACCCAGTATGGCTTACTTCCCAACCAATCATGCACAACTAATATGCTTATTTCCACGGATAACCTGACGGAGGTTAGATACAATGGCCTCATCTCAGATGCTATCTTTTCTACCTTGCCTAAGCCCTCGACCGTGTCCCACACGGCCTCCTGAAACACAAACAAGGAGAGGTTCTTCGTTAGATTAACTGTTTCCTCCATAGTAGGACGATTGAAGTTAAAATCGGATCAAACCTTTCACCTCCCTCATTTACTTCTGCGGGACTTTCTCAAGGGTCCTCTGTTATTTCTGATCCACATCAATAGCCTTCCGGGAAATATTTCCAGTAACGTCCTGCTATATGCCGGTGACCTAAAAATCTGGAACGCCACTGATTCCAGTGTACTGCAGATTGATCTCGTCGCGATTGAGCGTTGGTCGGGCGGCTGGAGTCTTCCACCAAATGATAACAAGTGCGCACATATCTCACTCGGTAAAGACTCTGGCAATGCCCTCGTGATTCATAGTGCACCCGGCACAATAGATATCATGCAAATTGATCCGAAGGAAGATCTGGTCCTCTGGTTGGTGTCTAACTTTTCTTTCGCGCATCACCATGAGATGGCGGTGAAAAAAGGATTTGCCGCTCTTAGGATGATTTAGCGCACTTTCCCCGTATAGACAAGAGAGCGTTTCAAACGCTTTACGGGATTTATATAAGACCGCTCCTCGAGTATGCAAATCAGGTCGTGTATACCGGCCTGAACAAAGACATACTAACTGTTGAGCGTGCCCAGCGTGCGGCTACCAAACCAGTCACGGGCCTAAGAAATGTCACGTACGAGTCTCGACTTGAAATTCTTGATCTATATCCACTTGAATTTCGACGGCCCCGCGGTGATTTAATTATTACACACTTCCTGCTTAGAGTGGATCTGATCGAACAGTTCTTCATCATGGCGAATAATGACGGCCGGCAAGAACATAACAAGAAGCTATTGAAGCTTCGTTCTCGGACCTTCCCTAGGCAACAGTTCTTTTCTAACAGGGTCATCAACCTTTGGAACAGCCTTCATACTGCGGTCGTTAGCAGCGCTTCTAGCCATCGTTTTAAAACGTCACTTGATTCATTTTCGAAAAACTCTATTATGCAAGTAATCTACTTTGTTTCTGGTTTTTACTGTGACCCCCAAGAGCGTTGCTACACCCGGTTTTCAATGACTGCCTCTCAGATCAACGGACGCCGCTTGATGGTGATTAAAATAACTGACTGGATCCGGAAACCTTGAGTTTATGCTTCGAACACGTGTATCAACTGCTGAAACGCTGAACCGCTTGTTTGGCCACCACAGACGTCAGGAGAAAGGCCGTTTCAGTGGCTAATAGCCCTATAAGAAAAGAAATGCTGTCTAGGGAGGGCTTCGAGAACACAGCTTGAAAGGCTTGTTATGTGCCCGCCGGCCGTCATCAGTCGTCACGATAAAGCTGTTAATGGAGACCTACTTCAAAAAGTGTGAGACTTAAAGCCTTATTAGTATATTCGAGTAGCAGCGTAGTATAAACCCCGTAAAGCGTTTGAAACGCTGTATTTTCTGTGCGGGGAAATGTCCGTTTCATCATTCCATCGGTGGCAAGTGCCTTTTTGCGATCATCTAGTGGTGATACGTGAGGAATTGTTTAGGCAGCATATAGATGATCGGCTCTATTGTCAGATCCGTTTCCGTAATGTATACTGCGCCGAACACACTATGCACCACAAATGCACTTCCTGAACCTCCATCCAGCGACGTCTGTGCACCTTTACCGTTATTTACCGAAGGACTGCAACCGCCTGGCCAGTATTTTATCGCGTCAAAATCAGCTTGTAGTGCACTGGGATCATCGGCTTTCCAGAGTTCTGGGTGATGGGCGCATAGAAGGACGGTACTGGAAATATTATCCGGAAGGCCCTTGATGTGAATAAGAAATGAAAGACTGCTAGAACTGATGCTTACGGAACTCTCGCAAAATACAGGGATTGAGACGAAAGGCCGGATATGGTTTTAACTCTAAGATTTTTAATATTAAGAAGAAGGCAATCCAGCGAAGAATCTCCCCTCGACTGCCATAGGCCTCCAGCTTGTAAATGAGAAAGCTACATGGGACACGACCAAATGCCTAGGCAAAGTCAAAGGTAGCATCTGAGATGAGGCCCGGCTGTCTGGCCTCCGTCAGATCAGCCACGAAGGTGAACACACTTGTTATGCAAAACCGGCTGGAAATGGAATGTTTGGCGGAGGAAAATTGTTTGCTTGATAAGAAGCGACTGAACATGATGCGTTCTAATAAGCGCTGTATTATCTTACACGGAATGCTAGCAAGGCTGATTGACCATAAGCTAGCTGAAGAGTGCCGGTCGCCCTTTTTAAATATGGCCATGACCGTCCTCTCTTTCC
>JTDE01001830.1:37659-58225 GCA_014338405.1 Paragonimus skrjabini miyazakii | reverse complement strand
GAGCTCTGAGGACCTTTTCTTGTACTAGTTTGACGTTTTTACCGATTTCTCGCCTGCACCTACTTCGATAAATGTGGAACGCGATTGGGTCCTCCGAGTTCTCCGTACGCTTATGCTTCGCGAATAAATGGGAACTGTCAACGAGGAGACAACATGTTCTGCGCACAGAATTGAGCCACGAGAGAAAGCGTGCTACTTGTGTGTTAGTAATCAACGGTCGCCTTCTAAGCTCAATTCTGAAGCGCACGGCGAATCTAGTCAACGTGATTGCAGGCAAGAAAACGTGACCCTATATACCGTCCCAGACCACTGAAATCAGGCTGATTAACCCTTCCAACTGTAGACTTTTTACTGGTTGTGGTAACCAGTGCCACATAAGGTCAAAGGTGAGTAGAATGTAGACACTGTGTCCAAATGATGGCTCGACGATCACTGTGTCTCACAGGTGGCTTTCGCTAGTGACGACTGTATCGAACAGAGAAGGAATCTGACCAGAGAGATGCCAGATCGAGGCGTTGACATGCTGTCTCCACGATCTCCGCCGTATCAGCATCGATAAAGAAGTCGACAGTCTGCTTTCACGTCCTCGTGTGAAACAGTTTATCTCAGGTGCTTTAAAATCACCCACGATAAGCAGACAAAGTGTTATAGCCCTGGGAGTTTTTCTTGACTAACGAGAACAGCGGCATTGTCGGAGGCGTCAAATAAGGGAGAGCGATGGATAAACCTCAACAGGAATGAGTCTTGGCCACGCTGTGCTAGTCAAAGCCACAAAGGACTTAGGTTTATCGATAACGGTGGGTGTTTCGTGGTCCTGCGTAAGGACAATCGCAGAGCCCTCTATTCCCCCTTGAGCTGAGTCAACTCAGTGATTGGAATTCCCGGGGACGATTGAGAGACACGCTTTTTAGGTTGGCGTTGCCGGACTCCAGAAACGCTGTTGTTCCCAACACTGTTTTCTGGCTCAGAATGGCGAGTAAGATTGTCAAAGGGCCAAGTGACGTTTTAGTTGACTGTGCACAGCCTGCTTGCGCGCACGAGGTTTGTGATGTCCGGTGGAAAAACGCTTAGACTGATGTCACTAGCTTATTTGGAGAAGGTGTCGTAGGAAAGCGGCTCCATAAAAAGACTCTCCATTCTCTGAGAGCTTTTTCTTTCATTATCATGGCAGCCTTCTCTGTGTGCAGCTGAGAAGACAACTGCCTTCTTGGTGATTGCGACAACAGGGAAGACAAGCGCCATGTATCCATTCAAGAGCTGTAGTTCTATTCCATTTTGGACAGATTCCGTTAGTACTCGTTCATCCTACACCCTTTGGAAGGAGTAAAAGGAATACACAGCTAAGAAAAGCACCACATTTACAGTCGCAGGTTTTTCTGTGTCGCTGTACTTTTCGTGATGTGCGCGTGGTCAGCCGGAAGGAATGTGACGCATTGGCTATCACCAGATCCGTACCTCATGCATATAAAGTTAAAGGATGAAGAAGCCAGCCACTTGTACTGGTCTTCGCTGAGGGCAGTGCATTAGAATCGGTGACACTTTTGGCACCGATAGCACCGCGTTGCATTTTGTTCGGATAATTTGTGCCAGTTGCGGCCGCGAGTGTCATCTGTTTCAGTGAGCATCTGCTGATTTCCAGCGCTGTTAGATCTAACGCCAACCGTTTTCGCCAGAAGCAAGAATTATACAACATAAAACAGTGGGTTTACTGCACTTTGAGATGTAAAGACTGTACGATCCGCTAAAGTTCGTCTGGTACTTCTGTCGTCTTTTATTCGATGTGATGTGGAACGACTAATTCGCCGAGACATATTTGGATTTTTTGTCGGAAGCCGATCTCAACCTCGCCTTTGTTTGTTTTTGCTGTGTGCAGCAGACAGTGTTGGTGAATTTTATATCACAACTGCACATAAAATGTTTGCTTTCTTTTTTCGTAGCCATCATTACTTATCTGTTCAAACCTTCCTTCCTGGTATTGTTTTACACTTTCTCACCCTCATCTGCGCCCGACTGTTTTAACGAGCTCATTTCCCATTGATTGGTGGCTGGTCACGGACTCGTGTTTTATTAATCCATTTTGAAAGGCTTTCTGCTGGATAAAATGTGTATCCGGTTACTTCACACTCAAGGTCAGACAGAACCTTTGTTGTAATTTTATCAAACAGTACCGCATAAATTCCAATAGTCTCGATCGCCTTTTTGGCGTTTTTGGACTTGAAAAATAGCCTGGCCAACCTTGTCGCAATTGTTGATTACACGCTAGCAGCGATGTGACAGAAACAGCAAAACGAAAAACCACTAAAGAACGCGAATAATAATACATGTACGACATATTAGTACGTCATTTGACAACTAATAACGGAAATCTTATGTAATATTTTTATGCATGGGGCACCAACAGAACCAAAATATGAGCAGGTAATGACGGCGAGAAAATTTGAACGAAATTTTAGGTCGCCCGTGAGCTGCTATTTTGGTATGGGTACCGCGGCTGTGGCTGTATAACAATTCCGCGGTGTCTATAGTACTGAGGGCCAAATGCCCTAGAATAACAGTGGTTTATCCATCACTATTGGGATGACCGCCTGTGCTTGTTTGAATTCGTAAGACCGACCGGAGTTTCCAAATACATTCATTTTTTTGGCGGCTGACTTGCGGTCTTGCTAAGGGTTCTCTAACAACCACCTTTCCAGTGCTTTCACTTGTTTACACTGAATCCTGCTTGTTGTACGGCGAGCAAACCATGGAACAATTTTTTTTGCAGGTTCACCGTTCTCTCGTTGTGAGCTTTTAACCGCGCTAGCACTAAGCCTGGAAAACTTTGGGCGTGCGAGTCAGAAGGCAAGAAACTGGATTCGCGACAAAGCCACTCTTGATTTCGTTTCCGCGATCTTGCGCCCATGACTATTCAAACCTAGGTCTCGTCGCACCGCAAGCAAACAGGCCAGAGACTTGTGCCACCATGATGCGTAGTTTCGCACATTTCATTAAGGTTCCACCTTTCTCTCCGTCGTTTGAGCAAAAATAGGTTCAGCCATCTTAATAAGTTTTATAGCCTAAGTGCTTCATAAGCTATGCCATGTGTACGGCGAGTTTTATTATTTTTCGCGGACTGTCATGTCCCTTTTGAGATGCGCTGACCAAATCTGGGCACAATATTTCAAATGGGAACAAACTGTAGCCGATAACAACGAAATGAACACGGCTGGACATGGATTGGGTATCGCGGATTTCAGTCGATATAACGCTCGCCGTACATTAATCACAGCCTTGGCGCACTGGGCAGACGGAGTGAACGTACTAGTCATTTGACTGCTAAATTTCCCGTTCGTGGCTTCGTTGCTGGTTTGACTATCTGTCCAGTTTGGGTCCTTAAACATTTCGGTGTCGACTCGAAAGTACTGGGCACGGGTTGACCTCTAAGTACTTTCAGAGCAGAGTCCCGCTTTGGCGACCATTCTCATATTTTCAAGCTATCCTCTTGGAGAATGTCCGAGTTCGACGCGATTCCATTAAGGTTTACATCATTTGCGTATAGACAACATGGACTGACTATGTGGTCGTCTAGATCGTTTGTGCATACCAAGAAGACCAGAGGATCGGTGACTGACTGGCAGATAGTTGAAACAGGATCCAACCTTTAGAAATCCATGTTACTGAGCTCTTAAAGATTTCTGCTGACAGAGGAATCCGCAGATCCTCTCTCGTAATGTGTTCAAACATTTCGCTCACGACACTAGGTAGGCTCACCGGTGGGTACCTTTCGATAACTAATTGATTACCATCTGTGGATATGGGAACTATGGTGATTTCCCCCCAGCCCCCCATGACTACGTCCGTTTTCAATGTGAGATCAAACCTGTGACCAATAGGCGATGCCAGCGACTTGGCCACATGTTTTGGGATGGCCCAGTGGATGCTACCTGTCTCCGTGGACTCTGGGCTGTTCACCTGGGTATCGCTCGGTCAACTTCGTGGGGCGTAATGTCCCCATCCGTCAGGCCGCACCTTTGGCGTCAGAGAGCGACTCAAGTACTCTATTATCTGAGCGATGCAAAAGGCCTTTGATCGTGTGCCCCACAGGCGCCTGTTAATCAAAATAGCTTCCCTTGGGATACAAGAACTCATGTACAGCTGGATTTCGTCATTTCTTAAAGGCCAAACCCAAACAGTCAAAATTGAAGAGCACTGCTCGATGCCAAAACCAGTGACTAGTGGGGTGACTCAAGGAAGCGTTCTCGGACCACTGTTCTTCCTTACGTACATAAATGACGTATGCGATGTTATTAAGCATGGCAAACCTTTTCTGTTTGCTGACATTATCAAAATCTTTTACACATTACGCCAGCCCAGCAACCTAGCTACATGTCTACAAAATATACGACATGACCTAGCATAACTGGAATCGTGGTGCAAAACATGGTTCATGACGTTCTCAGCAAACAAATCGTAAATTATCACCTGCGGTTTTCAAATACTCAATGGGTCTGTCCCACTAGACGGTCATCATATTGACACCGTCACATCCGTTCAAGATCTAGGAATATGGCATACAAACTCTTTCAATTTCTCTGAACAAGTACGCTTTCAGGTAGCAAAAACTAAAAGAACAAAAGACTGTATCAAAAAGACTTTCGGTCTACCGGATGCGAGGCTGGCTGATTATAAAATGTGTGCTCCACCTCAACTTGAGTATCGCACCTTCATTTATTGCCACCTACGCAAATCCGATGGGCTTGTTTTAGAAGATCTCCAACGCTCATTTACCAAAATCTTGATAGGATATTAATCCTCACTCACCTTTGTGAGCGTTGTCAAACACTTGGCATTCATCCACTTTGGTTACGAAGACTAAAGTTGAATCTTACACTTCAGTATAAACTGATACACTCGGACGCCATTACCACAGCGTTTGCCGTTCATTTCCAACACAGCTCCTCACATGGTCTACGAAATAAGAGTTCCACTTTGCCAACTCTGTTAGCTCGCAAAAAGATACGAGCCAACTTCTTTAGTGTAAAATATTCCTATATTTGGAATAGACTTCAGAATGAAATCAGAGCCGGTAGCAGCATTCAGCATTCTAAAAAGGGCCTGGACAGCTTCCTTACATCTTCAAACATAATGTCAATCTTTAAACTTTGTATATCTTCTGATAACCTTTTTAAATGTGGTCCAGATGACGTTTAGCCGTCAGCAAGATAAACGTATGTACCCATCTTTATTACTAGAGTCCCATTTGACACAGCTTGCATGCAACTGTTTACTGTTTATCCACCGATTACTCACACCCCATCTAGCATCTGGTTCTTTACACACTCACGAAACCGCATCATTTTATTCATGTGCGTAAATTATATAGAGCTGTACTTAAACAAAAACATAAACAACAAAGGACTATATCACATATACACCTTTCCATAAGTATATATATGCCCATTCCTAATAACCTGTTCACGTTGGTGATCAATCAGGCTATAACTAATGATAGCCGGTATTGACTGTTTACCTGACCGACATACAAAAACTATCCACAGAACACTGTTAAAAAAATCTCCCTCGTTCACCTCATATAATATCATTATAACCTCAATTCACATCGTGCGTTTTTTCTCTCGACCCAAATCCTCCCCATTAACCATTATTAACTGTTGCGTACTATGAAATATTTATTATACTGTAAACATTGACCCTATAAAGCAAACCGACACCAAAAATACAAAATAAACCGATTGAAACCTCAATTCATATCGTGTTGTCTTTCCTGCCTCGTAACCCTCCTCGTTCACCACCTAGTAATCAATATGTGCTATGAAATATAGATCCTTGCCTCATCATCAACCCTATAAAGCAAACTGGCGTCAGAACTTCGGACGGAGTTTGAATTATCACGTGATAATCAGTCAAGAAGTAGCAGCTTGTTACCCAATTATCGCAGAATGCCATAACAATAATTTGCCAATATTATGTACTTTATTGGAAAAAAACAAAAATATCAATATCACGTAAAGCTTTTGTCAAAAATACAATATTTGCATTAATCTTCATATTACATATGATTACTTCATATTTTCCCATTTAACACATGACATTGCGCTCTTTTTCTTATTCCCACGGGCATCCATAATGCAAGAAAGATTTTCGCGATGAATGGGGGCTCAAAACCCCATAGTAGCCGAGCAATTAATGAAATTTTCAACTTTCCAACGTTTTCCAGCATTCGTCGCGGTCCCGCACTGAAGTCTGCTCAATTCTTTGCCGGATTTTGGAATTTCCCGTCCTCCCTCGTCCAAACTGATTTACTTCAACATTTTTCCGAACGAAGTCTCGTCAAATAACGGCGAAATCCTTCGAAGATACATTTGCATGTATCTTTCGAGGTGACCTTGAAATATTTAAAACGTCGTCTTTAGTTAACCTTGTAAAAGATAAATTAATGTAACATCTCATTTTTGGGACTAAATCTGTGGAACAGAAAAACTATCTTCTTTCCTTATGTGTAAATCGAACGTTGTGAACTGTAACTATTTAGCCTCCAATTATGTCTTTATTTGTCATCGGGCTTCATGTTTGTTTTGTTTCGTATCTATTTGTTGCTTTGTACCGCATGTAATTATCTGTCATGATCGTTCACATCCAACACGTTTCTCACAAATGTATTGAGAAAATATATATTATAATATGCTTTAAAACTGTGCCATAGACACGTCGGCCACGTCCCTGTCAGTCGATATAATCCCGGTTTCCTCTCGAAGGGGGACCTGAACTGAGCATAACCGTAAAGCCTCTTAGGGTCCTGTTTGATATCACGTGTTAAGTTGAGCTTACACACCAGGCAAGCATTCCTTGCTACCTTAATTGCGTTGTTTCAAGCTCTTGTTATTTCATGAGGCTTCTAAACCCTATTTGCTGAATATATGCCTTCCGAGTCGTATGTTTACGCTGGAACGCCCCCTTGACTCTGGGACAAACCCATGGGTTACAACCCCTTCCCTAGACTAGTTTTTGGGGAAGTTCCTTTCTGTAAACGTCTGGAGGTTGTTAGAGTACTTTGCCAACAAACTGTTGATAGTCTCGATGGAGACTGATGGGTCCCGGACCATTCTACCAGCTTCCGTTATCAGTTTCCTATGGCTGATTCGGTTAAAAAGTTGCACTTTGCGTGCCGGTCTTACCAAGAGAGGACATCTGAGCGAGGAATAAACCGTCGTGTTGTCGCTTTTTCCAAGCAGTTTTTCAGCGGATCAGTGGACTAGTGAACAAAGAAGACAATGCGTTTGACGATTCTTTATCCCCGGGAGCACAATCGCCAACGGTAATTGCACCTGAACCACGGGGATCAGGTGAGTTACCCAAATTCAGGTAGCGTGTTATTATCGAGACGAGCCTTGAAAAGAGTGATACAGTCAGCGGAACGCAAGCGGCCGGGATGAGCATTGCACATCCTGCAGACTGACGATGAGAAGCTACGTTTACACTGTAACCGAATAAGTTGGACATCTAATTCAAGAGGGTGGTTTCAGCGAAGTGCTGTGAGCCAGGCTGAACATGGAATTGCATAGATGGAAAGCAGGTGTGGGGATTTGAATTACAAATTAAAGGTCACGTCTAAGTCAGCGGAACTCCAGTGAATATAGATCCAAATCGAATAGTCTAACCCTGAACAGTGCGGAAGGGTTGGCCACATCGCAGCTCCATTCTGAAGGTGTGGGTTGACGAAGCAGTCGTTTAGTTACTCGAAGTAAAGTAAACTAACCTGACCGAAAGATCCCTTAAGTGACGCTGAGACACTATTGGCCTTCTTCACATTCATATTGACGTTGAATAAGTTTGTGAGACCAATGTGCCGGATACTGCTCAGCCAGGGTTGCTTGGAGAAATACGTCGTTAACGGAGTAGACTTGTTTATCGAGTGGTGGACGTGCATGACCTTACACTTTCCAGCGATGAAAGCAAGCTTGTCTAAACAAGACCAGCCATACAAGCCGCTTTGGCCATTTTGTAGGATGACTGAATCGTCAGAGGTGTTCGTGGCATGCCACGTCTTAATATCTTTAGCAGGAAGTAACCAGGGGACTGGATCGAAAAAGGAAAACCATTAATAACCCCGAATAATAAAAGTAGGTCAAGAATGGAATGTTAATGAAATCCGTTACATCCTTTTCGGTAGCTAAAACCCCGGAAGCAACGCTCAGTGTATACCGCCGATTGATGAGGTAACGTTTTGGTGGAGCATTGTACCAAGCAGAACAAAACCCACGCGGCAGAAAGACCTGGTGGAATCTAACTATACGACATCTGCCCCGATACTTTTGGCAGCCGCATTCGCTCACTCCTCAGTGGCTTGCAGAAGATCCTCGGTGCACAATAGCCATGAAATGAGTCATAGGTTCACTAGCTCGCAGGTTGTTAATGGAGGAAGAAGGATCTTTGCTCATGTGTTCTTATATGTGTTGGTCAGTGAAAAATTGCTGTGGACGGTTTGTGGTTGTGAAGAGAAGGTGTGTGGAACTAGATAAACTGAAATGTAAAATAAATAAGCCCAATAAAGCTGCTACGTTCAATCATCCCGGCGTGTGCTGTTGATGACTCGCGACACTAGTTGAGAAACTGGTAATCCCTGTTGGGTGTCCAGCGTGACTCAAAGACGTAACATTTCAAACATCTCAACTGATTCGCCCGTGATCGCAGAGTCAGACAGTGCGTTCCAATATGAACAGGCTCCAATTTTGAAGCAGTTCTGTCTTTATAGCAACTTGCCCGTTCCATTACTCAGTTTAGGCGAGTGACCTTCTGAACGTTAATCCCCGCTTAGTGGGAGCCGTTGTGCCAGTAAATGATCGAGGTGTGGAGTGTATGACAGGTGAGAATTAGATCTTCTCCAAGATGTTTGTAATCCACTAAGAGTTGACCTAGTTCTGCCAGTCTTTTCGGTTGCGGAGTTTTCCCGTGCTCCGTGATTTTTCTAGTGGTCTGTCCCTGAACAGTTTCAATACGTGTCGGATAATCTTTAAAGTAGTGATGACAGACTTGTATGTTCTTCTCCAAATGTAGACAAATTATAAAGGTGGGGATAGTGGAAAATACTTCAATGAGGAAGGTTCAAGATTATTAAGGTCATTTTAGCCATGGCAGCACAGGTTTTGGACTGACTCGAACGGTCTAAAACTATGGCCCCAGGCATCGTTTGCATGCCGACACGGGCAGCTTTACGTCGCTAATTTACTATTTAATACAGTTTTGACGGTGAACTCGCATGGTTACACTTGCTGGTATTAAATGGAAGTTTATTTTCTGTGGATTACCAGTTTAGACGACTCAACTCGCCTCGTATATTTACCGCATGCTTTAGGCATTCCGGAACTCGCTGGAGGTTTTCGTCATAAAGGTATGGCAACATCGGCTAGCTAACCATAGTTTGTAGTTCGAGAGCCAAAAAATGAATAAAAGGGGTCCTAAGAGTGATTATTGCGAAAAGTCGCAGTTAGCCATGAATCACTCCGACAGCTGTCCATTCACCTTGATGTTCAGCCTACGTTCAGCCAGATAAACCTTTGGCCAAGGGAGCAAGCGCCCATCCAGGCCATAACTGCCCAGTTTTTGCAGGAAGATGGAATGACCAACCCTTGGAAAAACACGCACAAACCACATCTATGGCCATTCCTGTGTCGGCAGCCTTCGTCCATATTTTACAATTAATCGGAAGATTCGTCATGAACGAGTACCCCCACGAGACACATGTTGTTCCTTGAGGATGAGGTGCGAGTGTTGTGCCTTGGCTCGCAGTAGTTTATCTCGTAAGCTCTCCATCACTCTAAAGACCACCGAAAGCAGCGCTGTTGGCCGACAGATTTCTGCCTCATCTCTATGCCCACCTTTGAAAATAGGTGTGGTTGCGATTTTTTCCTGGGCCTTCGGTAAACGGCCGGTGATATTGAGGAATGAAAAGTTTTATGGGCGGTTTTGATAAATCCGTAGTACGGTTTTTCAAGAAGACAAAAGACTACAAGTCTGAATCAAGTGAGTTGTGCGAGAGTGGGTTCTTTAACGTAGCCCTGACTTGTGACGTTGGAGTTCGCAATAACTAAGTTAAGTTGCTGCAGACGCGCTCAAAAGTCATCCCTGATTTAAAGTTACGCAAGTTGATGCACTTTTTGCCCAGAATGTCGGCCGTCTCTGCAATGGTATTGGTAAATCCTCCAGAGATTTAGAATTGCGAAACATCAGACGTACTCCTCGAATGTGCTGTACCTTCGCTGTAAAAAGGCTTGCGATTAACCGCTGATAGCAGAATCGACCCACTCTGATAGTATGGTATGACACTGTAGACAGTGTGCAGTAATGTAACTCGATTTAGCATGTTGAGATTGCGCTACATGACAGACTTAAAAACTCGAAACAAGTCTGTTTTAGTTGGCACCTTTTACTGGATGAACGTTCTGGTGTAATCCGACGTCTGTTTCTGCTCACTAGACGTCCCGGCTATCTTCTAGGCCGGGGATATTTTAATGCAATATGATCGTTACTGGCATCGAAGATTTCCTGAACGATAAGTTGCCGGCGGCCATCTAGACCGACTGGCTAATCAACCGTGTTAATATGTCTTCACCCTCACGAAATCTGCTTTATGACAAGCGGTTAGAGCCGTATTTTGTGCAGTATATTGTCTAGCTCCGCGTGGATGACTGAACTTGATTCTACGATTGCTATGACCAAGTAGAGCTGTATTATTCGACTGCTTATAATGACATCTTTTTTGATAAGAATGTATTCAAGATAAGAAGGCGCTTGGCCCAGCAGCCACTTCGTATGTCCCCGGACTAATTCACCTCTCGTTGTTGATTCAGATAAATTTTCCGTGGAAGAGGACGTTGCGGTATAAACTAAACTAGCTTTGTATCCTTGCTCTGGATGATTAAAGTCTCCCATTAGCAACGGTTGAGCGTAACCTATAGGTCGCATTCTACGCAGAGCGTTGTGCAAGGTCGCGTCGTCTTCCCTGTGGGCAGAAGGTGATCTGTACATCACACCAGTCAAACGTCGACTGACACTAATGATGTTTTAAATGACGCTAACTACGCGCCAAACCGGTTCTGTCACGACTACTTGAGATTTTTAAGTATGACACAGAATGAGAGGCTTCTCCACCTCCATTACAGATTATTCTACCATTGCGAAACACTGTCATGCATGGGTTGGACAGCACTTCACGCCGCATTTTCTCCTTACACCGGGTCTTCTTCATGCCAAATATAAGCGGATTCCGTGATGAACGGAGGCCACGAAGCCAACCCAGTTTATTACAGAGTGAAGCTGCATTAATGTAAATATAATACTCGGAAGCTATTTCATTGCATACAATAAGTATAACAGATGATTCTACTTGGGCAGACTCACCGAGTGAGAAGGGTTGACTCGGTATGATGTATACATTGGGGCCACCCTCCGTTATTGTACTGGCGGCAAGTCAGTGGTTTGACTTCCAGGACTGAATTTGACATCTGCGAGAAGGTCATCTTGAGCAGTATCAGGGGCATTAGTAGCGAGTATTGTGGTACAATATAGCTGTCTCCACTGGAACCTGATATTTTCTGATCTGTCAAAATAATGCCGGATCAAAACAGGCGACCGTATACCGGGCTGCGCACCAGGTCGTATGCGCCTGTGTCATCATCTGATCTGTTGTGAATGATGTTCTCACAATTTGGGACGTAGTTATCGAGGCTAAGCACGCCGACCGGGATAGACGATTGACATCTGTGACTGTTAGATCGGGCAGACAAATGAGTGATGTTAAGAATCGCCACTGGTTTAGACTGTTCATTGTTTGAGTGGCAACAACCACGCTTTCTCACATAGGCAAACTGTGTAAAATAATGCACCTTCTTTATGTTTAACCATACGGACCTCAGACAGCGCCTTCGGTTGGGTGTACTTGACTCGGCTGGGGCCTATCCCTAATGAGTTCATGTTTCTGCAATGGCCGGCTTGCTGCAACTCCATGGGCTTCTCAAATTCCCTCGTGGACTGCAGATTAACTCGCAGGAAACGCGGTATTGGAAAGCGCTTGGGAGTGAAAGCTCTTTCGAAGTTATTGAATTCGCTGTGAGAGGAAACCAGAAAAACTAAACTGTCTATGAACTATTGAAAATTCTATCCGGCCGTGCTCCTACAATCTACCAGAATTGCTGAACTACCACCAAACAAGTTAAACACGATAATAATCTGGCACACAACTATGGGTGAGTGTAGTGGTATCATCCTGGGTGTGCAGGCGCTCGTAGTTATGACGTTCACTGCACAGTGTCCGTCAATGTGACTGGACCAGAACATTTCCTTTTAACTCTCCGTTCACTTTGACTAGATGAGTCAATCTTAGTTACATCGGTTCCTTAGTTTTCAGTAGTTTGGTTGCGAACCTCTGCCTGATTGACCGAGGTTAACAGGGGTGGGGTATTATAATGGCCGGTGAAATGAGCTTGGAAGTCAACAGGTTCATTACACAATGTCAAAGCATCTGGGGGGCTATGGTTCATGCGGTTAGCCCAGATCAAGTGAACCGGCACTTGAAGTGCTAGTCGCTCACTCGCTTCGATTGTCCCCGCAACTTCCCTCTGACCGGTGGTTCCTTTTGTAGATTCCGTAGTATTGTATAACAGGCAGTTTTGTTGTGAGTAGTAAACTACTCATAAGTAGTATACTACTCACAAGCGATATTCAGGAACAAAAGGGCAAGCCCCCAATGCCAGGAAGACGACCCACAAGGAGGGACTATCGGAATCGTGTGTTTGTGCTATGGGAGAAAAGCCGCCGGAGCGAATTACAACGTACTGCCACCCAACCTATGTGAACGCACGTCAGCCGTGCGGATGACTGTACGCGTTTGTGGTCCCTTGTCTAACATGATCTGTATGGGAGTTCGGGCAGTAAACGAAGTTTCAGGCCAAGCGTCCTTTGCTGTCACAACAGTAGTACAATGTAGAATATGCGGCATATTCCCAATAAGAAAAAACGGAGGACGCTTACTGAGTGATAGGCTCCTTAGTTCACCCCGACCAAGTCACGGCAACTATACTGGTTGGGTAGACATATCTTAGGTTTTCAGTAGGATTCCGTTTCACGATCATAAAGGCAAAGGCCGAACCAGTCCATAGGTTGGATCAGTTTGAATTCTTCATAGAAGACAGATTAGAATCCTACCGTTTTCACGGATCTCCTTATCACAGACCGCAACCCTTGGGGGCTTGATCGTCTAAGTAGTCGCTATGCTGTATTAATCCGTTAGCTACTGGTACACCACAAACAACGACAGCCTGGCACCCAAGACTTCTCAGACTCCTGACAATCGCTCATGCGATCATTAGCAAAAGGCAAAAGAAACAGTATGACACGATAACTAGAGGTGACGGAATATAAGACTTAGTTCGCGGTGTGGATGTCGTGTAAGAGACTGAGTCAAAAGGAAATAATTTCTATCTGCGGATTACGCCCGAGGTTAATTAGGAGTTTTTGGCCTGATGCAAGGTGGTTTATGTTCTCAAACAGACGGTGTTGACTCCAAAAAGGCAAGACGTCTGCAAGTACCGAACAAACTTATCGAGTTGATTACATTTGTGATAATACCTCAGATGCACTACTAGCTTGCTGCCAGTAGAAGAGTCCAAGGTTTGGGCGTCATGTCAGGAATTCCGCTTCAATTCTCGTTGTCGCCGTGGGCAGCAAAACGACCAAGTATCGTATTAATCTCCGGGCCGTAGACGTCCTTGCAAACGGAGGTGAGATGGTGTCTCGCAGATATCGAATGTCGATGGTAAGAAGGTTTGGTGCGTTTTACACCTCGCTGGGGACACGGAAGATCCTGAAGAGACCTGCATGCTCTGCATCTACGATCCTTGTGAAATCGACTGCCCCTCAACACGTCCAATTCAAAGATTATGCGCGTTTGTCACCGCGGTATCCTTAGCATATGGCAGAACAACGTTGCTGCTCTTGTACGTTTACCGAAGTCCTTCTTCTACTCGACAGGAGGATGACCAACTACTCAGTGTTATTAGGAGACAAGCGTGTACATCGCAGCGACTCCTCAGTGTAGGAGATTTCAACGCTCCCGAAGTGGACTGGAGATTGATGTATGCTGCCAGTGGTGCGTTTGGTGGGGCATTGTTGGACCTTCTAGAGGAGGGGGCCTTATTTCAACATGTCAATTAGGTCACTAGGTGGAGGGAAGGTCAGACTGCTACAGTCTTAAATCTTGTTAACACAAGAAGCCCCAGCGAAATTCCGGACTTGAAGGTTGGAACACCCTTGGGCAAGAGTGGCCATGGAATCATGCGTCTGGAGTTTAGTTGTGTCTACGTCATCCCCTGCTAAATGTCGTAGATCTTTTAGAAGCATGAATATACAATAACTAAGGTCGGATGCGAAAAAGATGAGCTGGATAGATTTTCATGGTGCCAGTGATGTCAACGAAGCTTGGGCCATAATTAAAGATAATCTTATGCACCACTAAGACACAGCAGACACAAAGGCAAACCTCCGTGGTGGAAGATTAGGGTCGAAGAGGCATTGAGACGTAAAAGGAAAGCGTGGGCTGTATACAAACAGTCTGGGGGGCACATCAAGTTTTGTCGGTATAAGGCGGCTAGAAAGAGATATTCTGAAGTACAAAATGAATGCAGGAAAAAGTTTGAAATGAATCTGACAAAGAACCATAATAAGAACCTTAAAGCCTTTTTTAGCCTTGTCAAGGCCAGAGGGACCACTAGGAGAAGACTGGGTAGCGTTGTTGATACTGACAGCAATGTTATCGAATCACCATTGCAAAAAGCAGAGGTTTTCCGCTGGTTTCTGAGGCGGTACATATTTCAGACTCTGAACTTACCACAGTGGGACTCAGCATAGGGACTGCAAGAGGACCACTGATGTAGGAAGTTGAAATAAGAGGGGGGAGTTTAAGAATAGACAGGATAAACCGGACGTGAATAAGACGATGGGGCCAGACCATGTCCATTTAAGGATACTAAGACCTTACGGTGATGTTTTACAGGTGCCTGTCACCGTGTTGTTCAATCTTAACCTAAAGATCATCATCCCAGATGACTGATGGAAGACAAGGGTTATGGCCATCCCTAATGGAGGTAAGAAGCACGAAGTGGGCAACTGTCGACCAGTAAATCTCACATCAGTTATCCTGAGACTGCTGGAAAGAATTATTAAAGATAGAATTGTGAGACACGTTACTGAAAATAGGCTTTTCTCTACAGACCAACATGGATTTGCGAGGCATAGGTTTTGTCTCACCAACCTGATTTGCTTCCTCCATGAGGTCGCAGAGAGACTGGATAAGAGAGAGAAAATTGAGGTTTGCTACTTGGACTCCTGGAAGGCATTCGATTCCGTGAACCACCGATTGCTGACCCTCAAATTGGAGGCCTTTGGTCTTCCTTCAAGACTGGTAGGATGGATACAGGAATTCTTGAGGAGTCGCACCTTCCATGTAGAGATAGCAGGGAAAAGGTCCGCAGAAGGTGCAGTAGTTAGTGGGGTACCTCAGGGATCAGTACTTGGACCACTGCTATTTTTAATGTTCATCAATGATCTCACCAAAAACCTGAAATGTCCCTGCTACATCTTCGCTGATGTGAAGGTTGTAGGAAATCCTGACAACACGAGCATGCAGGAGGACTTGAGTACTGTTCAGAAGTGGTCAAGTGAATGGCACCTACCCTTGAATGTAGACAAGTGTAATCAGCTGCTTGCTAAGGAACAGCCAGGGTCAGTCCGGTATCTTGGCAAGGGGGGGAAGGGGAAGGAGCTGAGAAGGGTAGTAACAACCAAGAACCTGGGAGTGCTCATAGATGGGAACTTCAAAGCTTTCAAACAGTGTATAGAGGCGGCGCGAAAAGGAAACAGAGCGCTGTATATGCTGAGGAAACCGTTCGCGTCAAAGAGCCCAGAGGTGTTGTTGCCGCCTTATAAAGCTTGTGTTAGGCCACATCTAGAATACTGTGTGCAGGCTTGGAGGCCGCATATGGTGAAAGACGTGAAGTTACTTGAGAAAGTTTAGAGGAGTTTTACAAGGTTGCTTAAGGGAATGCGAGATAACTCGTATGAAGATAGACTAAGAAAAATTGATCTGTTTTCTCTTGCGCGAAGGAGGGTTATAGGAGACTTTATAGAAGCCTTCAAGTTTTTTGAGGAAGTAACCGGTGTTGAGCCGAAATCTCTGTTTCAGCCTGCATACAAACTCAAACCTCCGAAGCCACAGCCTCAAGTTGGAGAAGAAGAGGGTTGCTACATCGATTAGGGCTAACTTCTTCGTATGTCGAGTCACTAACTGTTGGAACATGCTTCCACAGAGCGTAGTTTCCTCTGACAGTGTGATAGAGTTTAAAAGAAAACTAGATGAGTGCTGGCCGCTTTTCTTCTCGGACCTGTTGTCAGGGTTTAGTTTGGATGAGTTTCCAAAGTACTTTCCTTGTCGTAGATTTAAGTTGGTCAACTTTTCATCTCTATTCGCTATTATTGTTACCTCATTTAAATCTTATTCATTGCTTTTGTTTTATTTACAAAGTTTGTCTTAGCATCTGAAAGTATAGGTTATAAGAATCAAACCCACATTGGTCTTACACTTAACACTTTTTCCACGTCATTTCAATGGGAGGATAAACTTGTGCGTATTGGTGGTAGCTTTGGACTTGTTGTGTTCTGATGACACTGATAGCTTGAACTCCTCTGCTTTTATATGGTAGCTTTCATACTAACTCATCGAAGTGAAGAATCTCTTCTCATTATCGTTGCAATACAAGGCGCTCTCAGTAGCTCACTGATGCAAGAGACTGGTCAGTTTCTGACTGAGGCCGTTTCGTCCTGGAAACTGAACTGAACCTACAGGTTTTCAAGAGACAAACATATACTCCCTCGAATTACAACCTTTTCAAAGTCACCGATACAGTAAGTCTTAGGGACCATAAGTACAAGGTTTCTGTACCACGTAGCAACCCCTTATGTTGATAACAGTTTTGCCGTCCGAATCTGGTTGACATGGAATGCACTACCAACGTCGATTCTTCGGCACCATCAGTTAATGCAATGAATAAGTTAGACGATTGGATTATCCCAAGTTGATCACCGGAAGTTGAGCGCATGTATCCCCGTGTGCCTTTCTTGATGTCTTTACTTTTCTCTCATTTCTTCTATTACTTATCCTTTCCTTTTGCGTATGGTCTACTCTTCTTCTATTTCGTTGTCATAGAACGAAACAGCATAACCTCACTGGGCGCTATATTGCCGCTAGCTACTTCAACACAACAAACTTCACTTACTCCCACCATTTCTGCCGATCACGTGATCGTAGCAGACGGACCACATTATGGCAGTCAAACCGATACCTAATCTGTCGGGAGACCACACATCTCGTGCCTCCGATCTATAACGGGACGGCTTGATGCCTGGATATTATACATGTTTAATTCTGGCTCCGCCAAGAAACCAGCGAAACCGGTGAAACATGGCCAAGTAGAGTGCAGGTATAGCATCTTGTTGCACGTCTGCTAAGCATGGAATGCTCCTCCTGATTGTGGGATCCCTGCCAGCTTCCCTTCCAGTTTTGAAGCTCGCCCCTATAATCGTTTTCTCGCTGAGCGCAGATTATGCACCCGTTTTCACGTTTTAGCGCTATCATTCTGGGCTGTGTGGGTCTACGCATGGTGATCGTAAAAATTGCTGCTTCCTACTTTGGTTACCAATCCAATGGTCTATCGGCCGAAATGAAAATGTCAGTCCGAGCTGTTGCCGTTGCGAAACTCACAACTTTGTACTTCGAGCTTAACCAGTTACCCAAAAGCAGGAATGTAGAAATCAATGAACAACGTAGTGCCCTTTGTACCATCAGAAAATGAAAATGAAGGTGAACATCCAAATAGCATTTGACGCGCGAAACGGAAAGGTAAAGGATTCCCTTACGAACCTGCCTGCACATCTGCGTTAAACTGACATACCACACTGGGGAGGCTCGAACTGTAAAACAAAACTGCGCCAGGAAGTTTGCCATTCTAGGAGGTCGTTATAGGGCATGCGAAGATCGAACGTGCTATGTGCGGAAAAACTTGACCTAATTTTGGCGAGTGTGGTCAGTTCCTGATCTTACCCGGCCCAAGCTTAACTGGATTGCATAAGACAGAACTGAACCAAACCAGAGTCGATAAATAAGTTGTGCTTACTGCCTTTGACCCTGTTTGCCCAGTCTCTAATTTAAGTGACACGACTCCGTGCCTTCTAAAGAGGATATGATTTTCATGCTTTATTAAGGTTATAGGGTATGTGAAATAGTCAACTAAAATACACATACTATTCCTAGTAGTCTCTAGACAGTAATCAGTTTAATCTGCGAGAAGTCGTCGTAATTACCTGTGTATCTGCATCATGAGTAACGCAAGTGTGCAGTGTAGCCATTATCTCACCCTTTTAGGCGGCCCATCACGCGACGAAATGAAACCCTGTCTGCTACAAGTAATGTTGATTCATGTTATACCTTCACGTGCTAACATCTCTCATCTCAGAAAATATTTTTCAGAGAATTCACTGTTACGTTTTCCGGTTTTTCCATTGTTCTTTCTTCTCATGCCCTCTTTTTTCCTCATTTTTCGCCGCCTTTTCCTTCAGGCTTCCCTGTGTTTGATTTGCCTGTCGCTTGCGGAATGCTGGTTTCGCGAATGTCTTCAATTTACACGGAAATTATCGCTGCTTGCTGGTACTCTTTGGACTCTATTATATCAATTATTATGAAAATTACAATTATAACATAATGGTATATTTCTCAACGGATCGGTGAGAAACACACTCAGATGAGCGTGACCAATGTACACAACGTAACACGACAAGCATAAATATACACCATACACATAACTAATAATGGTACAATACACCAATGCTGTGAGTATAGTAACAAAACAGACATAATGGGAGAGAAAAATTCCGGTTTATGAAGAAGCATTTCGGACACGTGATTCTATAATTAATTACCGAATTATTAAACGTTCGATAAAATGCTGTTATTTATCAATTTCCGCTTCACGAGGTAAACACTGGCCAATAGTCGTCTAATCAATCAATGATAAAAATGACCAAAATGTGGTAATACCAAAAACAGTTGTAGTGGCAACCGAAAGACTCAAAAGATAAGCGTACAAATTAAACGAAAGACCTGTCAGTGGAACAGGAATGAATCATTGATGAGTCAAGCTCTGTTAGACCGAATAGACCGCCACAATAAAGAAAGACAGTGCCAAAGAGCAGGTTCGTTAGATGACCGATAGATGAGTCCACGTGCGGCGCGGGATGATAAACGTTGAGCGTCAGCGGATCAGCCGATAGGCGGAGCTAATAAATTTCACCGTTCGTTTAATTTACCAAATCAAAAATCCGCACAAATGAAGAAGACAGACGATGTGCAGTAGCTCTGATTTCCTTGTTGACGAATTAATTCAAAAGTGCTGGCGATGGTTTCAAAAAAGTTTACGGATGAAATTAACAAAACGGTGTATACAAAAACGTAAAAAATGAATTATGATGTATAACTGTGAATTGCAGAGAGAAACCGGTTATTTTAGAGTTGAGAAAATAACCAGTCGAAGAATTTCACCATCATCTGATGTAGGTGGTTCCGGAAAAATATGCAGAAAATTATGTCGGGATGAGGGAACACAAGAAGGCCTATACATCTGCGGGGAATTGGGCGTTCCGCTGGACTGGAAATCGTTATTTCTTCAAAATCTACGGAATTCAGCAGACCTCGCGAATTGTCCAACCAGTAGATGATTTCGAGCGTCCGGAAGTAGCGGAATGTTTTCTCCTATTAGATGTATTTCCAAAGTCAAAAAATGGAAAGCAAAATCACATGATAAACGGAAGAACGTGAAGTGATCATGTGAGGCATGAAGGATAATGGAATTATGATTTTCTGGCCGAACCTTTTAAATAAATTTATAAGTTTGTGTTAGTTAATAAAATATATAGCCCTAGCAAAAACTGTTATTGTATAATGCAAAAATAGATCCATTAAAACATATCCTGGTATACGATAACTGCCGAATTCTTATGTCGATGTGGTATACACGGCTGATATATACAATAGGAGGAATATTTAACAGAAAGATTGCCGGGTGGTTTGTTAGGAGCGGAAAAGACGCGGATGGTAACGCGAGCTCAGTAGGGAATCATACGAGAGGAACGTACTAATTATATATTTTTCAAACAGTTTTAGCGTGTACAGCTTTTGCATAGTGATGACTAACCACAAGTTCGATTCACTAGCGAATGGGAATAGTTTTCCATGCTTGAAAACTTTACATATATCGTTTACATACATGAGAAAGAGTAACGGTTCCAGGACGCTTCCTTGAATCACTCCACTGGTGATTGGTCTGGGCGTTGAGCTGTTATCTCCTAGTTTCACGGTTTGTGTGCTGTCTACAAGGTATGAAGCAAACCAGCTGAGCAATGGGTCACGTATACCGAAAGATGCCACTTCGATCATAAGGCGCTTATGAGGCACACGATCAGAAGC